>BQNB010052342.1:0-38809 GCA_026074375.1 Tanacetum coccineum
TTGAAAGCTTTAGAAGATGGTTACAAATTTTTATCACAAAATATAACTCCAGATAGGTATGAAAGAAAATGCTATCATTTAAAACAATGTGCATGGTCAATTCGTGCTAGACGTTGGGGTGATACAGATAAGTTTCGAATTACAGGGATGAATAATGTTCACACGTGTCCCAAAACTCAAACATATCCTAACCACCAAAATGCAAACAAAAAAGTAATTGCTCACATTCTGAATCCTAAGTTAAAAGATAATAGGCGTATTTTAAAAGGAAAAGATATAGAACAAGATATTTTATCACAATATAAAACAAGTATATCTTACCAACAAGCATGGAGAGAAAAGGAATATGGGTTAGAACAGATAAGGGGGTCACCATATGAATCCTTTGAAATGCTGCCGTATTATTTGCACAATCTTGAAAGAAAAAACAAAGGGACAATCACACGTATCAAAGCAGACAAAGAAGGAGTTTTCGAGTTGTTATTCATTGCCCTTGGTGCTTCGGTAAGTCTAACTCATCTTTTTTAATAATAAAATGCTAGTACGTTACTATAGTATCTTTTTTATGTTTTATTTCAGATTCGTACATTCGTAAATCATTTACGCCCTTTGCTTATAATCGACGCAGCACATTTAAAGGGTCAATATAAGGGTACAAATTTGGTAGCTGTAGGCATGGATGGAACAAACCAATTGGTATACCATTGCTTTTGGTTTATGTACAAAGGGGAAAACCGGTCTGTGTTGGTCAATGGTTGGATGTCTGTACTTATAGAAATGCATTGGTGATATGACATGTAATAAATCACGCAATATGTTAAGCGAATTATGACAATGAGTAGCACATATAATAGACTTATGACAAATTTTGTAGTCTTATACTGACAATGAGTTGACATGTCCATGGCATGTAATAAGTCAAGCAATATGTCAAGCGAATTATGACTTTGAGTAGACTTATGACAAATTTTGTAGTTTTATACTAACAATGAGTTGACATGTCCATGACATGTAATAAATCACGCAATATGTTAAGCGAATTATGACAATGAGTAGACACATATAATAGACTTATGACAAATTTTGTGGTCTTATAGTAGACTTATGAGTTTACATGTCCATGGCATGTAATAAGTCACGTAATATGTCAAGAGAATTATGACTTTGAGTAGACTTATGAAATGTTACAAAAGTGGTATTTTGAACGCCAAGTATTTAACATTTTATAACATTAAATATGACTTTATTGTTTTTCTTTTTAATAATAAATAATAAACTAACATATGATTATTTATCTTCTGTAGCGAATATGAAGCATGAAATCACACATTAGGTAGGGGATAAGGTGCATAAAAGAAAATTGAAAATCACAATGTGGGTTGTAAACGGCATTGATCAAAATCTATACCAAGTTTATGATGGCGGATACAGCCGTGAAGTTAACCTTATGTCCAGATCATGTCAATGTCGCAAATGGCAGTTATCAGGGATACCTTATGGTCATGTTATTGTTGTGACTAGGTTTTTGGGTCTTACCAATTATGTTCAATTCGTAGCCGATTGGTTCAAAAAAGAAAAATATCAAGGGACATACGCGGAATCAATTCATTTTGTCAGAGATATGCACGAATGGGAGTTACCTAGCCATATACATCCTGCTATTCCACCTCGAATGGACAACCCACAACCAGGTCGTCCCAAAAATACAAATCGTATACTATCTCAAGGTGAGGAGCCAAGAAGTATATATTGTAGCAGATGCCATCAAGCGGGACACAAACGCGACCAATGCAACAAATCATTTGTCACTAACCCCCTGGTAAACAGACCTAAAAAATGTCCAACATATGAGCAACCACCTTTCTACAACCATGATGAACCCTATGAGCAACCATCGCAACCATCATGTCATAACCAATACCCATCACAAATGTACGAACAAAGCCAATACGCGTCACAAACTTACCATCAGAACCCATACGAATCTCAACCATACGAGCAACATCGCACACAACAGTCTCAAGTGTATGAACAATATGATTCCCAACAATACACATCTCAACATATAGATGATCAACAAGCTAATAGTTGGTTTAAGTCATTTGGTTTTTAACAATCAATACATTGTTAACTATGTATGTTATGTATGTTGACATTTGTAATATATAATATGTTTGTTGTATTGTTCATTTGAAATGTACCCCGGTCAACATCCATCTAAATGACTATTCAAAAAAATACAGAAACACACAGTTCATTTGAAATGTACTCTGGTCAACATCCATCTAAATGACTATTCAAAAAAATAAAGAAACACACAGTTGAGTTGACAACACACTAGATGCTTTAATAAGAAAACACAGTAGAGTAACACCGTAATCTTATATAAATAAAGGCAATACAATTCGAAAACACGACATGTAATGTAGTAGATGCTTAACCTTATTTAGCCGACTTGAAACATAAAACTACAACAAACAACAACATACATGGTTGGCATATAATGGTTTTAAGCTACATTATTATAGATTCTATATTACCATGCAATTGCCAATGAATTTTT
This sequence comes from Tanacetum coccineum, assembly GCA_026074375.1. Lineage (NCBI taxonomy): Eukaryota > Viridiplantae > Streptophyta > Magnoliopsida > Asterales > Asteraceae > Tanacetum > Tanacetum coccineum. The sequence goes on from BQNB010052342.1 coordinate 2,564, forward strand.
GCTTCTCAGCAATGCTTCTTAACAATTCGTCTCTTGTTGTCCTCAAGTTGTATGTGGTACGTATATCCGCTTCTTGGGTCATTAGCAGAGTATGTAAACCGTAGCTATTAAGACTTGTTATTGGCATAGCATGCAACATCGTTGTATGTATTTCACGGGTTTGCATTTACTCAACAACACGAGTTAATTCGCACAACAACTTATCTGCAAGTATGGCCTCAGCTTCTTCTTCTCTTCGTAGTCTACTAAGAATTGTTTGACGTACTGAATTTGCAGCATAATCCATAGTTTTTGAAGTTGAAAGAAGTTGTGTGTGTGAGACTAGTTAGGTGTGTGTGTTATAGTAGGTATTGGGTATGGGTAATAGGCAGAATATAGTTATAGTAAAAACATTATAGGTTGTTGTGGTCATGTCCTTATCACATAAATGTCTGAAAAAAAGCAAATGAAATGTCAAATCATGTCATAAATTATGTATAATTTGAAGCGATAAATGACATTTTCATTGAGTGGTATTATTTTTCATTGAGTAGTATTATTCAATGTCAGTGAAGAGCCAAATGAATTGTCAAGTCATGTCATAAGTTGCTTATACGGTCTAAGCGATAAATGACATTGTCATTCAGTAGTCTTATCAATGACAGTAATTATCAATGACAGTAATTATGTATTGAATTACACAGGTTGAAATATGGTTTATTTAAAACAAAAGCAAAACGATTACAAAAGTGATACAGAATGAATAATCATTATTATAAAACATAGATTCTTCCATATAGCTTCATAAGGTCAAACTTGTTTATTTTCCTCATATTCAAAGTGTTCCTGTTCTGCCCATTCAACCATTTGATCATAAGTGTAATCAGTTTGTGTTACCTCGAGTATTTCGTCTTTAATTGTCAGTGTGTATCAGTTATAAAATGATTCATCTTTCTGCCAGGTAGCATTTGGTTATATATTTGGCTAGAACAAGATTGACACCCTACATGGTCAATTTAATTTCAATTTCTCTTGTGCTAGAAGTTAATATCAAACATTCTCATATTGCTTATCATAGTTGTTTTGTAAAGTTTTACGGTAATTAAAAAGCCAGTGTGTTGCAATTTATAATAAAGAGCATGAATATTCTTACCAATGATATTAAACAAATATTGTTTCATCTCTTTTAGTTTCATTCTTGGAACAATGATGTTCATTTTTCCACCATTGACATACACATGAGTTTTTGTGGCATCAATCACCAATTGCCCACTATTGTGAACAATTAAATTGAAAATGGTTTGTGTATATGGTGTAGTAGGATTTGTTTTATCAATAAATCCAAGTTTACCAAGCAATTCATAATAATCGAACTTTTTATTTTGTTTCTACATTTGATGTAGATACCTGAGTGACTCTTGTTGTTTTATTTTTGTTTCTTCATAAATGACACCTGCATATGCTTCTTCCAAAGAACCATCGTTTGGAATCAACTCCGTGCTTAAATCTACGAGATGATGAGAAACATAAATTTGGATCTTCCCAACAACTTTTGCAATGTCGTACATAACATCAGTATCATAATCACTCTTTATTGATTTCATACTTGTGTTGTTTGGTGGCAACGCGTAATATAAATGAGTGAACCGTCTTGTTATTTTCCTTTTAAGATAGCCAACCATTTCTTCAAAATCCATTTTTGGAACAATAATTTTCTGTATTGAACCATTTTGGTAGGTTAGGGGCATAAGTTTAAATTCGTCGTTGTGGTTTACGTCAAACTCGAAACTAGTATTAGTAGATGTTGACATAAGGTAATAGAATGATGTGTGAATTGGATTTGTTAAGTTGAAATCATAGATGTATACATGTATGAATATATAAAGATAATTTATACCATAACTGAAAGTATTTCTTTGTCTAATTGTTTATGTTCATTATAATGTCCTAATTGATATGTCATGTCATGTCAGAATTGATTAGTCATTTGTATGTAAAATCATGTCATATATCGAGTTAAATTTTGAGGGATAAACAATGCTGTCATTGAGTAGTCTTATAAGTTACAATAAAAGCTAAATGCAATGACATTCCACTTGCCAATCGTGGTTTGAATGACACCTTTTTGAAAACAAAAAAAGAATTAAAACTAACACAAATAGTGGATGGTGCAAACATCCCTTGAATAATGTAAAATGGAAATCATAAGATGGCAACTAATTCATAAAAGACTGATAATATAGTCAAATAACTTCTTTGAACATGAAGGTTTATCTGTTTTTTTCTTTCGTTTACCACCATCTTCAAGTTGGTCGGCCACAACAAGTGGGGATAACTCCACCCGAGAAACATACACATGTAGTAAGTTTTGATAAGTTTGAGTATAGGTTACTATACTATGGATGTCTTGTATAGCATAATCCAATAGTACAAGACCTGAATCCAAACTACAATTTGGTTTCTTCATATAAAGAAAGGTTGCGGAGTTTTCATCGTAACCCAAACATTTGGTTAAGATTGCTTTCATTTGATTGCTTGAAAAGTTGCTTAACTCTACTGGATCTACGGTGCTACAATCCATCAAACAAAAACTTTTTTCCTGGTGGGAGGGATCTTCCATAATGGGTGTAGTAGGGACCTTGAATCCCATTTTTTTACATAAAATAAGGATTATGTTTAATTAGCTGGTTGAAGTTAAACACAATTATACAAATGTTGGTATATATAGTGTGACCCACTCACTCACGTATTAATTGTATTTATACATGAAACCCTACTCTTATTCAATCATTTAAAGCATTCAGTGTGTTGCTGCATTTACTTTATTGAATAAGTAGGTGTTGCATTTAATAGATAATTTATTTACTTTTTACAATAGACTAAATAGACTTCTGAATCCCTATTCAATTTATTTATACTGCATCAGACAAGACTACTCAATGACAGTGTTGTTTATCGCTTAAAATTTAACGCGATTTATGACATGATTTGACAATTCATTTACTTTTTACTACATCAGACAAGATTACTCAATGACAGTGTTGTTTATCGCTTAAAATTTAACGTGATTTATGACATGATTTGACAATTTGAAATGATAAATTATAATGGATGCATATTCTTCGGTTTCAAACATGTTATATATATACCTAATTTAAGGCCTCTCAACCTCTCAGTTTTAAACAAATATATCATTCAAACACATTGTTAATTGTATTTTCTCATTTTCTACAATGGCTACTAATCCAAATGACGTTAGATTAAATGTCCTTATGGCACTAAAGAAGTCATATGAAGAGGCTTATCTGGAGGAACAAATTTTAAGCTTGATGCATCGCTTTGCTGATAGATTTACCAACCATAGGGCTGAAATTAACAGGCTTATTTCATTACCAGATCACTAACTAATCAAGTATGGTCACTACGCTCTAGGATGCATGACAGGGGCATACATGAAAAAGGCTACATACTTGAAAAGCGTTAGAGATGAGTTGTTGAGGATCATGGAAGAAAAGCGTCAATTGATCAAGAACTACAAAGAAATGTAAAAGCTTTATTGCTTAAAACCACCAGCCTAATGTAAAAGCTTTATTGCTTAAAACCACCAGCCTAACCATGTTTGTCATTTTTTTATAAAGTTTTAATGTTATCGTTTCGAGCGAAATAAGGTTGGTCTGTACTCTTGTACAATGGAGGTGTTTCCTATGTTGTAGTCATTTTTATAGGTTAATGTAAGTTTTATGTTTTGTATTACAAATTCATAAATTATTTAACATTTTCAGAACAACAAAAACTATAAAAATCATAAAACTACAAATACGAACGAGTGTCTCCACTTTGGCTACCATAGTATATCTTTTTAAGATTAACTCATTACCAACAAATTTGTGTTCATTGCGTAAAACTCATTAAAGAGAACATAGATCACATATAAAAAATAGAGAAAACTACAATTTTGGTCCACTATCTTTACCGGGTATAACACTTTTGGTCCATTTTTTTAAAAATTTGCGGGTTTAAGCCAATACCCGAGTATCCATTTCACATTTGAGCCAAATCTAACAATTTTGGTTCACATTTGAGCCAAAACCCGAGTATCCATTTCACATTTGAGCCAAATCAGATTTAACGAAATTGTTAGATTTGGCTCAAATGTGAAATGGATACTCGGGTTTTGGCTTAAACCCGCAAATTTTTAAAAAAATGGACCAAAAGTGTTATACCCGGTAAAGATAGTGGACCAAAATTGTAGTTTTCTCTAAAAAATAAATATATCAAACATATACAGATACTAAAACATCGATGAACATACACGTAATCACTTTTTTTCTCTAAAACTAAACCCTAATCCTAAAATACCAAACCAAACCCAAACCCTAAAAAAAATACATTACACTGAAACCTCAAATAAAAAAAAGGATTTCGCTCCACCTATGGAGCGATATCTTTTCCCTCAAAAACAAATATAGCACGACTATCGATCCCACTAAAAAATATTTATATTAAAAAATTAATATCGCTCCGCATATGGAGCGAAATCATTAATTGCTTTGACCCCATTTAAATTTCTTATATCGAGACTTGGTGTATGAATGACACGTGTATTTTGCTCCAACATGCTAATTTCGCTCCACCTATGGAGCGAAATCTATGGTTAAATTGGAAAAGTGGCATTTTTTGGTCCTCTGCAAGAGAACCCCTTTCAAAAGGGTCCTCTGCAGTAATTTTCTCCTTATATGCTCTTTTTTGCATCTTTATTACTATTATATTAATAATGAATATATAATGCTTGGTTATTATTTTGATCTCATACGTCTATCTTATGACGTCATATTATTTTCTTTATATCGGTCAGTTATATATACGCTGACCATTCCAATTATCGCGTACTTCCTGTTTTCTCATTTTCTCCCTCGAACGTCAATACTAGTATTATATATGGATACTCGTACATATATGAGCTATTCTCCTCTCAAATTCTTGCGCTTATCTTTGGGATCACCGCCATCTATATATATAATAGTAATTCCTATAAGTGTTGACTATTTATGGTTACTTTCGGCTATTTTTTTGGAACTTTCGAAGTAAAGTTGGTATTTTAATGAGAAAATTTTGGCTTAAATCCTACTGTATCTTTGCAATAATAAATAGGCTAATATGTTAGGTCCTAGTGGCGAGTTGGATGGAACGCCAACTCTTCGGATGGTCGAGATACGACCAAAACCGTAGAAACAAACTTAGTGTGTACCCATAATTTGTAATGCAGATAGTTAGTCTTATAACTAATTTTATTTGACTTGGAGGCTACTGGGTTTCTACATGGGTGAAGGGTAAAACATATGAGGACCATGTGGTTCTTTGGATAAATCCGTAACTATTCCGGATGAATAAGTTACGACTAGAACGGCCAAACTAATCATAAATTATGCCCAGATTTTCAAAATGAGTTTGAGACCAATATTTTCATATTAAGTGCCCCATTCTCCAATTAAAATATGTAGGATTTAGATAAACTTAAACATGGACTTTCGTTTTGGGTCAAACGGAGTGATAAAATGGGAATTATGCTAAAAACGATAGAACAAGAAAACGTTTTAAATAATCAGATTTGCCACATGATGGTAAAATGATAACTTCACTTAGGATCTTAACAATTTGAGTATTTATCTTGTAATCTCAGTAAACTAGAGTCTAACATCTTGTTTAAGGCGAAAATCGTTCGTTTATACCTGTTACGGATTTTAAAATATAGGTCCATTAAGTCAGATTGCAAAGGGCAGGAATGTTTATGTAATGATAATTACCTACATATGTGTATAGTACTATGGTAAGTCTTAATAAGTTCTTTTTCTTTGATATTTTATGAGCGATGAGGTGATCTCCGAAACATTAAAGTGACTTTATTTTATTTCCTTTTTGATAATATTGACATTCGGTGTACTTTGTCAATTCCACTAGTTATTTTATTGTTCGACTCTGAGTTCGAACACTCTTCTTATGCTTTTGAATCGCGTATGTTGTGTTTGTAATCCATTGTTTTGAATTCTTCCAATTGATGGGAGTACGACTTTATCTTGTCACCTCAGATCGTGCTGTCTTTTGGCGCTTACCTTTAGAACATGATGGACTAACGTCTCATTACTCTTCTTGTTACTTCTTATGATTTTGAAGGATCATGTCGTCAAGTAGACACTCCTTTTTACTTATTGTAACATTGATTTGATATTGTTTTTTGTTTCGGCCATGCTTAAGTAGGATGATTTATAATCGTCTTATTGAAATGAATTGGGACGCTTCTTCATTTGAATAAGGAAATTATAAACCGCCGAACCATAAGTTTATAAATTATTACTTACAAGGATTGGGACGCATCTTTTTGTAAGTGACAAATTATAAATGAGTGGGCTTATGTGTATCCGACATAGTGTGCGTACGAATCATTCTTTGGGCTATGAACTCCTTTCGACTCATAATTAGTTATATGGGTTTTTTCGAATTTGTATCGACCGCGGCGAACTTGATAAGCTAATAGTAATGAACCCTTAATCGCTTCCAAGAATTGACGACTTGTTAAATTCCTCGTTTCCAATAGCTTCTTCTTCGAGTCATGTATTTTATCTTTCCTTTTAAGGGTTCTCGCGACATTCAATCCTTCGCTTATGCACGTTGCATATGTTTCATGCTTTGACTTTTGTTCATTCAATTTTCGTTGGAAACCTCGACGAGGACCCGAGCATTTCCTCATCTCTTCATAAGTAAACCGTAGACGAATAAGGCGAATTGAGCACCGGGACGGCGCTCCCGTAAGGAGGGGAGGATGTAAAACCCAGTATTTAAGGTCACTACTATTTTTAGTCTCATAATTATTTTATAAATCTTGAAGAGTTTACTTTTACATTTTAAACGATTTTTATTAAAATCATTGATTTTAAAACGTTCGCGAATCGTACAATTTAAGTTTATCCGTTTTATCTCGATCGAGAAATCAACGAATATCATATTTAGCCATGAAAGCTTATTTTATTTTAATTTTATTATTTTTCATCTTTTATCCGCGTTTGGCCGAAACCGTGTCAAAATAGTGTTTTTATAATTTTTAATATTTTAACTTCGTGTTTTAAAAACAAATATTGTGGAATAAATGTTTTAGAAAAATAAAAATAAAAATATAATTTATATAAACCAAACACCCTCTTTAATTGTTTTAGGCTCCATCAAAACTAGAAACCAAACACCCCCTTATTATATTTTACTCCTACTAAATCCTAAACCAAACACACCCTTATATTTTAAAAAGCCCAAGTTACCAAGCCCACTCCCTTTTGATTGTATTATAAGCCAGATCCAACCCACACCCTTTCTCTTTTTATTTATTTATAACCGAATAAACATATACACACACACAAACACAGGCAAAAAAGAAAAACAAAACCCATCTCCCTTTCCCTCTCTGTTTGTTCGACGAGCAAAAAAACCACACCACCATCACCATCAAAATCCATCAATCTTGATTCTTAAATCACTCCTATTTAATCCCAAATCACTCCTAAATTAATCCCCATCATTCATTATAACCTCAAATTAATCATGCAAGGGTTTTTACAAGATTCTTGATTTTAAAGATTTTTTATATTGAAGGATTTTATTGATTTTATGTTCAATGGGTGCTATAAGGGTTTAATTGCAAGACTTGATTAAAAGAAAAGTTAAGGTTTGATCTTTTGAGGTTGTTTGAGTTTCGGCTAAAAAAGGAGGACAAGGAGGGTTTTTGTTTGATTAATTATTTTCATTCTATTGTGATGTAAGTTTATTTTTAAACCCTTTTTCATTGATTTAATTTTTCTTTGAATGCATGAGCTTGATTTTGATATTTTATAAGCTTGCATGTTCTTAGTATGTTTGATTTTGGGTTTGATCATGAACATCATGTTTTGATGTGTGAGATATGTTATTAGAATATGTTATGGCATTGCAAGTGAATAATTGGTGATTTGGATAAGTTTTGATGGGATTTCTAGGTAGTTTTAGGGACTATTTTTAGATCAGTAGCAACACGTGGTTATTCCTAATAATTTTTGGCCTGGAGCCTATGAATAAATTACATGGTTGGATAGATATAGTCTTAAGCTTCATATGAAGAATTGGATGGTTTATCAACTCCTCCGGATGAGGGAGTTATGGCCTTTTTACGATTGCTAGTCAAATATGGAACATCATTTGGAAAACGAGTTAAACTCCATGTTAATACTCTAAAATATAGGATAGGAAAGCTAGTCTCAGTAGTATACATCTTAAACTAACTTCTCCAAGTGGATTCACTTTAATATCTATCACGGTTTGAAAAATACGTCAAAATTAGTGTTTGGTGGGGAAATTTGGGATTGCTGCAGACCAGCAGTATAAATGGGTTAATTGCAGCAAACTTTTGGTCTAAAAAGGTCTGAATTATTTGATGGGATTGTAGAAATAAGTTCAAGGTACATGTGTCAAATTGGATAGAGCCATATCTCCTCCGGATGAGTGAGATGTGACCGATTTACGAAAACTAGTCAGTTCTGAACTACTGTTTGAAAAAGGGATTTAACTCCAGATTTTTTTGCACTAAAGTGTTGGGTTTTTAAAACATAGTTAAGCACTAGACATCATAATCTTTCATCTCTCTTTGGATTCAACTTGATTTCTATTATAGAATAGGATTTATGGTCAAAACCGTAAGCGTTAGAAATTCAGCGAACTTTCTGTTTTGATTTATGATTCGTAAAAACTCATTTCCCATGGATTGCTAAATGGTTTGATTAAAAGGCCTAATGTTCTGGAAACTAGACTTAAGTATCTTTCCAGGGGTGAAAGCCCCATCCTTGTATCTTTTATAGGTTAAGAGATATGGTCTTGTAAAGTTAACTAAAAATTCAGCAACATAGTTTTACGCCTTTTCTTGAGAAATAAAAGTGATGCCACATAGTAATAAAATAAGAATCGCTAAGCGAAACTTAGTAGACACTTAATTTAGTATAAGTGCAGGTTGTATACCAATTTGGGGTAAAAATACTTCGGTTAATTTATAATGCAATGCCATGCATATCTCGGAAACATATCTTGTGATCATTCGATTTATTTTTACGTATCGATCATCTTTATCATTCTAAGCCGCGTCACATCTTTTAGGTTGTGCTTAGACGCTTCTCGCTCGTCCGAGGATCCATATAACTTCTGGTCTTCATAACTTCTCGGTGAATTCATAGCCCCATCTTTTCTTCTTTAATGGTTTTCATAACTATTTTCGGGGTGAGAATATATGCTTGTTTTACTAAGCAAAATTATTGTTTCTAATTTCATAAGCGTTACATGAATGTTTTCACTAAAGACTTTACTTGCTTTTCACATGATTTCTAATACATGTTTGATAAATGGTTGTTTACTATTGAATTTATTAAAGCTTTAATTGATTACTAAATGATTTGAGATCATTGTTTATCTATTTACAAAACTGTGAGTTTTGAACATATACCTGTTTTAAATTGGACACAAGTTCTTGAAGGGTATTCTTGAACCGTTATTGTGAATTATCGTAGGAGTACCTATTGCTAAAGACCTTAATATCGTGAACCGTTAACTACTTGTGATGGGTAGACGCTAGTGTAATAAATAGTACTATGGGGTGACTCCCCGTCCGGGGTCTGAATCCTTTTGGAACACCCACTTACAACGGATATATTACTCTGAGATGTAGGTATATAGCAATAATACCTAATCTACTAGGGCAAACTTTATTTTTCTCGTCAAAGGGATCGGTTGTCACGAGCTCAATGCGATAATTCTGTTACTTGACACTGCATTCGTTGCATTGTCGTTGGTTGACCTTATACCTTGTGGTCCACTACTAAGCATACTTGATTTATTAAATTACTACTTGGATTTCGAAACAATTCTTCTAAATGTTGTAACGCTACTTTTCTTACTGAAACATTACTTGATTTATATCAATACTGTTTTTACTTAAACCTATGAATTCACCAACATTATTGTTGACGTTTTTGCATGTATTTTCTCAGGTTATATCTTGTTAGCTGAGCATTGGGAGCATTCGAGACGCGTGGATATCAACAAAACTCAAGGACTCAGTTTTCTTCACATTCGATAACTTTTTAACTTCAAATATACAAAATGATTCACGTTTGAACTCTTGTAATCTTGTTAAATTATAAATTATTGGGACCTAATTTTACTCTGAAATTTTAATCGAATGTGACATTTTATTAACGTCTCTTTTGAGGTTGTTTTCTGTAACTTGTACTTTATACTATGAAGTAGCACCCCAAAGTGGTATTCCGCTGCGATGTTGTGATTATATGGGGGTGTTACAGTATAAATACCCCTCTCCAAGTGTGGAGAGGGTGTTGGTCTCATTTGTATTTTCTTACATTTTGAAATCAACCATTCTCTTTCTCTTTTTCTTCTCTCTTCTTTCTCTCTCTAACCTCTCTCTAAAATTCTTATCATTCTTCTCATCTTATTTTCTTGGTTCAAATGGTGAAGTGAAGGTGATTCCGGGTTCCTACATTTTTAAAGCATTGGAGGGTGAAAAAGTGCAACGAACAGGCTCAAAATCTTGTTAAATTATCTTAAAAACAAAGGTGTCTCTATTCCTCAAGCTAAGGTGAATGCCACATTTGTCAACAGCTTGCCAAGAAAATGGTTGAGTATGAATAAAACTCAGAGGGCCAATAACTCTATAAAAAATGATAGCCTGGCTACTTTGTTTGGCAAATACAACTATGAAGAAGGCCTGATAGATCAGATTGATGAGTCAAAGACAAGTAGATTCTTGGTTTAGGCCTCCAGCTCCAAAGCTTTGATTTCTAACACTCATTTGCAGGACAGTGACTTAGATGTTGAAGAAGACACCAGGAGCAGCAATGAATTTCTAGCTGATTTGAATGTTGAGTTTCATGACAAAGCACTTCTTGCCAATCAGAAGAGATTCTACAAAAGGTCTGGAAGAGTTGGATCAGCCAAGAAACCCATGGATAAGTCTAATGAAATCTGTTTTGCTTGTGGCAAACTATGTCACTTTCAGAAAGACTGTCCTTCAAACAAAACTTTCACACCTTCCTATCTTTCTTCAAACAAAACTTACAACAAACTCAAGTTTCACACAAATTAAACACCTTAATATAATCAAAGTGTTGACAATCATTAAAAATATTACAAAGAAAAATACAAAGGACTTAAAGTTGAGATAGCTATCCGACCAAAAAGATTGATGCTATGTCCAAGGGTAAAAATGAAAAGGGTTGGTTGCTGAGTCATTTGACTAGGATGATGAATCAGTGTCCTCTGAGGATGAAGGGACCACTAGGGTCAATACATTTATGGCTATCGCTGAGGATGAGCCATCTGTTGGAAAGGCTTATGCTAGATCGGGTCAGTGGGTTGAAATCACCATAAAAAAGGTACAAAGACATCTTTCTATGACCGATGGTGATGAAAGGAAACATGTTTTAGACTATACCCATGTTGATCTCTATTATGTGGAGGATTAGAGGAAAAACTTGCTCAGCAAGTTCAACTCTCTTAATCAAGAGTTGTCCTTATGTAAGTCTAAACTCAATGACCTTAAAAATACCAAGGCCCTAAACTACTCCCTTCAAAATGAGATTGCCAGATTAAATTTAGAAAATGAATCTCTGAAGGATGTGGTCTCTTACCTAAAAAAGGTTAGTGAGAAATGGACCTCTAGCAAAGTCACCCTTGACCAATTGCTCACTGAGAAAGTCCCTGGCAACATTGTCTGTGCCTAGGAGGAAGAGGAAAAAGAAAGGATGCAGTTTCCCCAAAGGAAGTATTGTTCACCAAGGCATATGAGTCTCCATCTAAGACTGCCCTTGAGATCACATCTGACTTTAAGTCAAAGTGTGACAATCAGGATCCTCTGCCTCCTCTTTCTAAACTTTCAAGGGCTGAGCTCATTGGTAAATCAAATGATGTAATACCTCTTGCTGACTTGACACTGACCTCAGCTGTCCCTAAAAAGACTATACAAGTCACTGATAAAATGTCATCAGTCAATGTTACAAAGAAAAGGTTCAGACCAAGTCAACCTCTGTCCCTGAACCTTGTCCTGATAAGAAAGCTGACTCGTCCACTGAGTAACTTCTTCTTACTCTGATGGAAGTGGTAAAAGGTCTCAAAGAACAAATCAAAACTCCATCAGACAACTCTACATCTGTTTTACAAACAAGGAGTTCAAAATTTGCCAAAGGCAAACAAAAGACTCGGTTTGGACCTTGTAAACACTGTAGGTATAGAAATCACCTCCTAGAGGACTGCTATATTAAACCCAAGTGCTCTACATGTGGATCCTCTGACCACCTGACCAAGGAACACCCGGAACAAGCTATTGTAAAGAAGACCCTGGCTAAGCTCAAAGCTCAGTCATCTCAGGGATCCTCTTCAAGGAAGGCTCCTATGATTCCAAAACCCTACATTGATTACAACTGGGGATTCAATGACCATCACTCTGATGAGTATAAGTACTACCCTGGATGTGACATATATGGTAGCATTGCTCATGAAACTGCTGACTGTGTTAAGAAACCTTCCCCCAACAACAGGAAACCAAGGATTGCTAATCGGTGATCCACTGAACCTACTAAAAAGTAAGTTCACAAAAGAAACTAATATGTTTTAAATGTCAATGCATGATTACTTAAAGAGATCTGTATGGTATCTAGATAGTGGTTGTTCTAGACACATGATAGGGGTTAAACAATATATGCACATATATTCAAAGGAGTCAGGTCTAAAAGTGGTATTTGGGGATAACTCTTCAGGTGACACAGAAGGATATGGCTCAGTGAACTGCAATGGAATCACATTCACCAGGGTTCGTTATGTGAATGGTCTGAAGCATAACTTGATCAACATCAGCTGGTTATGTGATGCTAAATTTAAAGTTTTGTTTACCAAGACTTAGGGAACCATTTTCAACCAAAACAATGAAGTTGTGCTGGTTGCTCCAAGAAGAAGAGATGTATATGTCATCTTACAATGAAGAAAGCAATGCATGTTTCTTTGCCAAAGCTTCTAACATTGTTAACTAGCTTTGGCATAAGAGACTATCCCATCTCAACTTCAAAAACATTAACAAACTTGCTAGACAAAACCATGTTGTTGGTCTTCCATCTCTCACTTTCTCTAAAAACATGACCTACTTAGCCTGTGAGAAAGGGAAGCACCATAGAGCATCATTCAAAACCAAGAGATCTTTTTCCATTAGCAAGTGTTTACATCTCCTTCATATGGATTTGTTTGGACCTGTTAAACCACAAACCATCGGACACAACAAATATACCCTGGTCATAGTGGATGAGTACTCTAGGTACACATGGGTATTTTTCTTAAAGAAAAAGAGTGATGCAGCTGATTGCCTCATGTCTTTTATCAAAAAGATGAAAAATCTTAATGAAGTAAGGGTATAGGAGCTGAGAAGTGATAATGGAACTGAGTTCGAAAACCACAAATTGGAAGAATTCTGTAATGAAAAAGGAATTTCTCAAAATTTCTCATCACCTTGTACCCCTGAACAAAATGGTGTAGATGAAAGAAGAAACAAAACCTTGATTGAAGCAGCTAGGACTATGCTAAATAGTGCAAATCTCCCTAAACAGTTTTGGGGAGAGGCTGTAAACACTGCTTGCTACACTCAAAACAGATCAATCATCATAAAAAGACATGGGAAGACATCATATGATGTATTCAGAGGAAGATCTCCTGATATCATCTCCCTCCATGTGTTTGGTTGTCCTATGCACATTCACACTCAGAGACCACCTGGGAAAGTTTGATGAAAAGGCTGATGATGGATTCTTCCTTGGCTACTCTCTAGTGGCTAAAGCTTTCAGGGTATTCAACATCAGAAAGCAATAAATGAAAGAAACCTATCATGTTACATTCAGTAAAGATGATGAAGCAATCTCTAAATCAAGCACAAAGGGTGATGAAATCAACTTCAATGAAAACAGATCCTTCCCTGATGATGAATTCCTTGTACCAAGAAGCAAAGTATCACAAAACTCAGGTAAAGATGATTACTTTCCTTATGTCCCTGCATTTGATCCCCTTTCCACAAACAACATCACCATCCCTGATCCTGTCATTCCCACTGATACTTCCTTTCTTCAAGACATCAACTCATCTGATGAACCACCTGAGTTCTCAATTGCTGATGATCATCTTGTTCATAATGAACCTGGTGACACTGAACCAGCTGATGATCTTGAACCCGCCGAAGTTATTTGTGATTTATCTGTCTATCAAGACATTACCATCAATGAACCAATCAGTGAAGCTGAACCCTCACCAACAAACATTTCACCATCAATTGAAGTATTCATTAACCCCCATGTTTTACAAGACAGATGGTCCAGAGAGAAACACATCAATCTGGTTAACATTCTAGGTGAACCTCAGGCTGGTGTAACCACTAGAAGCAGAATCAGAGACTTTGAAGCTGCATCAGCCCATGAATGCATATATGTCAACTTTCTCTTTGAAATTGAACCAAAGAAGCTGATTGAAGCTCTTGAAGAAAAAGGCTGGATTATTGCAATGCAAGAAGAGCTAAATCAATTTGAGAGAAATAAGGTCTGGACACCGGTCCCTGTACCATATGGTAAAACTATCATTGGGACCAAGTGGATCTTCAGAACAAGATGGATGAGAATGGGGTTGTTATCAAGAACAAAGCCAGGCTAATTTCTCAAGGGTTCTGACAAGAGGAAGGGATTGACTATGATGAAACTTTTGCACCTGTTGCAAGACTTGAAGCCATCAGGATCTTTCTTACATATGTTGCGTACATGGGTTTCATAGTATATCAGATGGATGTGAAAAGTGCATTTTTGAATGGGAAAATTTCAGAGGAAGCATATGTTCAACAACCACATGGGTTTGAAAGCATTGAATTTCCCAACCATGTGTGTAAGCTGGATAAAGCTCTCTATGGGCTGAAATAAGCTCCCAAATCATGGTATGAAACTCTTTCAAAATTTCTTATTCAGCACAAGTTTGTCAGAGGTACCTTTGACAATACTCTTTTTACTTATAAAACTAAGAGTGATGTCATAATTATACAGATATGATGAGGTCGCAAAACTTCACTAAGTTTTACAACTCCCTAGGCAGTGTACCTAACCGTTATAGTGTAGTATAGGCAAGACACGAGGGTTGTTATCGTTCTCTAGGGGAATAGCGTGTGAAGGTACGAACTAGATGTAACTAAGGTCTACAAGTTGAAAGAAGAATATTTTTGTATTTTTATATATTATGAAAGCAATTTAAATCTCGAGTTTAAAGGAGGTTTGTTTTAACTAATTATCTAATAACTAAATTAATCTAATGTGGAGAATTCGTATGATAAAAGAGAAGTGTTTACTTAATCATGCATGATCCTTAGTATGCTTCTCTTAACTCTATTGCCTTGTCACACTTGAGATGTATGTGTAAGTATTTCCGAGAAGCATGACGAATTACATAAAAACGCCGTCTACGTGATACCTTGCTAGGGAAACACACAAGTAAGGTAGTACGAAGACTGTTACAAGGCCCCTAGGGAGATAGACGCGCCTTAAAATACTTAAAGGGGATCATCCATAGATGGGTAAGGTAATATGAAGACTATTACCGATGGAATCCTTTCTACGCAATCATGCCGCTCTAGATCTTTGATACACTTAAGTAACTAGGGTTCTAGAGTTTAAACATGCACACACATCAATCAAGAAGCAATATTATTAGGATCTACATACCAATTCACATGCAATCATAAGCAAACACTAATGAGATCTAGCCTAGCATGTTAAAGATAAGGAAAGCATAATAACCAATCAAATAATAATACATATTGAAAGATTAAAGGATAAAAGAACTTCACTTTATTGAAATAAGCAATTAGGGAATGTACAAAAGGGTTGGGAAACCCTAAAATACTCCCACAGTCAGCTACAAATCGTTCTCTACCAAACTTCACTCCTAATATGCTCTCTAAAACCCTAAAATCGAGTTTGTATTTATAAGAAAAGATTCCACGACGGCATCGTAATAAATCCTGACGCCGTCGCGCTGCGAATCTTCTTAGGGTTTCTTTATGATGACTACAATCCAGACGCCATCACAAATTCTCTGACGCGGTCACTTGATAATCCAGACGGCGTCGCAAGTATTCCTGGCGCTGTCTCCACCTTCTATGAGTAATTCTTCAAGCCTTCTTTTGTGTAAAGTTGTACTCTTGTCCCGTTTCTTTCAAAATAGAGCCCAAGTCACGTGTATTTCCTCCAAGTGCTAAAAATGCAAAAAAACGATTAAGCACATATTTTAAGCATTTTTGCATGATTATAGGGGTTAAATGACCTCGAAAAAGTGTATAAAATTACACCTCATCAAATACCTCTACACTTGGGATTTGCTTGTCCCTAAGTAAATGAGCTTTTCTACCTAGACAATAGCAATATCAGGAGCATTTAACTTACTCTTTAAGCTATCCTTGACACAACCAATTAGACCTCGTAACTAGAAGCACGGAAATTATACATTAGCACCTCACAATAAATGTTTGGGTTCTCTTTCTCTTGCGTGTTTAATGACTTATAACGATATGGGAAGCAGAAAATATAACACTGATTACCTGTCATAGCATACAAATTACCATAGGCTTGATAAAAGATCAAACCTCCACCGCTAGGCGTAAGTATGATGCGGGTCTCGTAAAGACTTCAACAAGAAGTTTTACAACTCCTTAGACAGTGTACCTAATCGTTGTAGCGTAGTATAGGCAAGATTCTGGGGTTGTTATCGTTCTCTAGGGGAATAGGTTGGAAAGGATCGAACAGGGCTTAGCCGAGATCTACGGGATTGAAAGGAGATTATTTTTATATTTTTATATTTTATAGAAAGCAGATAAAATCAATGGTTTGAGAGGTTGGTTGATTAACTAATTAATTAAACTAAATATAATCTCTACTACTGGTGATAAATTTATGATAAGATAGTGTATTTACTTAATCATGCATTACTCATTAGATTGCTTTTCCTAATCTTGTTGCCTTGTCACACTCGTGATGATCTGTGTAAGTATTTCCTAACTCATGAACGAATTACACGAACCCGCCATCTATTTAATAGTCTGTTACGGCAACACACAAGTAAGGTAGTATGAAGACTATTACAAGGCCCCTAAGAGTATATTAAATGCAATTGAAATATCTTAATAGGGATCAACCATATTGGGGGTAAGTTAGTATGAAGACTGTTACCAGATGGTAATCCAATTCTACACTCTACCAAGTATACAAGAATAACAAATCTCGCGTTTCCTCCCCAGACGTCTATGCCAATTTAATATCTTATGGCTAGTTTTCTAAAGCCAAACGCGCACATTCATCACAAAAAGCAACAGTAAAAGGATCTACAATCCAACTTTCATGCAATCATAATTAAATACAAGGGAAGGTTTAGCCTAACATGTTATAAAGGAAGCAAGAACATAGATCAATCAAACAACATATAGACATATTGAATTATTAAAGATAAACAATCTTACTTGATTAAAACATGGATTAAGGTCAGTTACAATAGGGTTTTAAGCCCTAAAGACGGCCTAAAAGCTGACAAAGTACTTAGGGTTCGGCTCCCAAAAGTTATACAAAGTTACACACTCAAAACCCTAAATTCGGTTTTGTATATATAGAGAAATCGCTGCGACGGCGTCCAGTTGTAGTCGCGACGCCGTCACAAGATGGAATCTTCTAGGTCTGATTTAAGTCGGTTACGTCCTGACGCCGTCGTCAATTTTCTGACGCCGTCACTAGATAGATCACGATGGCGTCGCTTTATGCATGCGATGCCGTCTCTAGACTCTGTGAGCACGATTCTTCAAGAGATTTGGTGTAGGTCCGTAGTCTTGTCCGTTTCTTCTCCAAATGAGCCCAAGTCACGTGTATTTTCTCCAAATGCCATCCAAATGCTAAAAATCTAAAAACAAATGATTAAGCACATAATTTGGGCATATTTGCATGATTTAAGGGGTTAAATGACCCTGAAATAGTGTATAATATGACACCTCATCAAATACCCCTACACTTGGGATTTGCTTGTCCTCAAGCAAATGGGCTTTTCTACCTAGATAATAGCAATATTAGGGTCATTTAACCTACTATTTAAAAGCATTTTACAACACAACCTTCTAGACCTCGTAATTAAAAGCACGGAAAGCATATACTAGCACCTCACATAAGTGTTTGGGATTCTCTTTCATTCAGGTGTATAATAAATTATAATAACTATGGGAAATGGAAAATTAACACTCATTACCTGTCATAGCATATAAATTACCATAGGCTTGGTAAATGATGAAACCTCCACCGTTAGGCGCACGTATTAATCATTACTATCAGAGAGGTCTTTTTAAAGGGTTGTGGGGTGTAGGTGTAAGATAACATTAACGGAAATGGAAATAGATGGGATACATTTGGGGAGTGATTTTTAGGTGAATTTGGAGTGGAAGGGTTAGCTAATTATTTATAAGAATACACGTTGGTTTGGTTGCTAAGCCAAAAACTCGGACAAGATATACAAACTTTACAAAACTCTACATCCATCTCTTTCTTTCTCTTTTCTTGACTCTATGATAAACATAACATAAGCAAATGGTAGCTCGTACATTTTTTTCACTCTTTTTTTATATACATTTCTTTTTTTCTTGTACACTTTTGCTCTGCCATTGCTTAAACATATAATACATCATGGGGGTTTATAGATACACCCTACACTTGAACTTTTACATACTCGATATTTACAATCTAACTAATGACCCGAATTGAGGTGGATCAACATAACATGGTACTTATTGAGCTCTATTAGGGTAATAAGTTACTTCTTCCCCAATTCTTCATAAGATGAATACTATCATGAATCCTAATCGTCCCAAAACAGTATTTACAAGGATAAGGACTTAGCAACCGTGTACTCAATAATTAACATGGGTTAAAACAATAATGTACTAAAGGTGAGTACATACAAGGTAGGCTAAGGTGATTTGGCTGTAACAGTTGGTTCAAGAGTGATAATGCTCTTCATTAATAGTTTGGCTTAACCAAAAAATTACGAGAACCATGAAAATGATAGGCTCGGAGGGTTGTACTAGGGGTATCCTGCACTAAAAATGAGTGCATGGCAAGGGTATGGGATAGTTATATAGTCGATGCGACCATAATAACAATTACAGGTTTAAAACATGGGTTAATCCCAGTGCCTCTTTTCTAGAAAATCCTATTACTTACTATGCGGTCTCGGGATGCATCACTAAAATAAGTTTTAGAATTTAATATACTACCGGTACACTCATATAATTTAATATCGATGCCAATGCTCCAGAAAAGGGGACAAAGACCATACGTACACATCCGTAAGTGACAGAATAAGACACAATAAGACTGCATCGAACTTAACTTGAGAAGCTAAATGTAGAAATTATCTTGGGTAACAAAAATGGATACCCGAATCACCTAAAGATCTAAAGGCGAACCCATATTTTTGGGGGTGGAATTATGAGGGTTTTTTGTGCTATTCATATACATTCCTATCCATGAGACGCTATTAATACTCGATTTTCGTTGGTATGTGTCATAAAAAATATATTTGGGTCAAAATTACCTTTTACGCTATGTTTCGATATATTACCAATCATTTTAAGGAACAAGCAAATGGCAAATAGAGGAATAGTTTCTAAGGTTTATTTTCCTCCTACACTTAAGTTGAACATTGTCCCTAATGTTCTTTAGAAGTACCCGTAGAAACGAATAAAGGGAAAAGAAAACAAGTAAAAGAAACTAGTACTCCCCTGGTTTGCTCAATAATGGAGAAGAAACATGCGATAACTGGTTAAATCGTCCTCCAAGAATCGTCTAATGAAACTTCCTAAGAACTTCCAAGCTTCTTCTTATCAAATATAACCTGTAATCAAAGACAAAAGACGACTACACCAAGCATAAAATCGACGGGATAGATATAAATACAATTGAGAGTTTAGGGTTTGACTCTATGAAAGCAGTAAAGATAGGATGAGAGTAATGATGTAATCAAAGGTTTCTGTAGGATTATAAAAGAATTACAAATTTTAAATGTTGTGCAAATTATTTTTCGAAAATACTTGAAAATTTTTAAATTTTCTTGTAGCTGGGCTGACGACGTCGTCAGGATAAATCCTGACGCCATCTCCAACCTCTGAGAGAATTTTCTTTTCGTTATATTTGAAAAACTTCCTGCACGCGATTATATAAGTTGTTTCCTATATGAATTACTGCATGAAACCTGAGATTAGTCAATACAATCATATAACTCGAAACTGACGCGAATTAATCTAAACAATTTATTAAATATGTTTGAATTGGTTCTTAAAAACTGGATATTTCCCCTATACTTATTTTGTGCGAAATACCTTTGATTGTAATTAAGATGAGGTTAAAAATAAAGCAAAGCATGATTACAAAATGATGAATTCAAACATAAAAGAATAAACCAGAAGAATTAAAACCCAAGACACTCCTAATATGCGATAAAAATAAACATTAGGTTACCTCCCAAGAAGCGCTTGTTTTTGTTCAAGTCACGAGCCTGACTCTACCCTTATTTAACAGGTAAAGGGGAGGGTTCCCCTACACTTGAGTTCAAGTGCGGGTGATAGTAATGGTACACACCATTGTTGTGAGAAAGGATCACATGCTAAAAAATTGGTTGTTGAATTATATGCTCCAAATGGTGTGTTTCTTTAATCCTAACCTTCTCTAATTCTTTTGGTCTAACGGGTGAATTAAGTCCTCTTCCTAGAAAAGAAACTTCCTTAGATTCTAATTCCTAATCATTTTCTATCATCTCTATATTTGAAAAATTAACACCTAGGGATCCACTTTTTCCTAATAAACCTAGTTTAAATCCATAATGTTTCTTAGGATCATCAATGCATGGGCGATAATCGCAACATGTATCCTTAGGGCAGAAAGATGCCACGTGAGGTGAAGGTGGTGTATGAATGGTTAAGATACCTACTTC
The DNA here is from genome assembly GCA_026074375.1 of Tanacetum coccineum. Lineage (NCBI taxonomy): Eukaryota > Viridiplantae > Streptophyta > Magnoliopsida > Asterales > Asteraceae > Tanacetum > Tanacetum coccineum. The sequence goes on from BQNB010052342.1 coordinate 23,648, forward strand.
CTTCGTCCTAAAACTATCCAGACTATGTGGTTTGATAGGTGGGTCGGTTCCTCTTTTGTCTCCTAGATTTACATCTAAGGGTAAAAAATTAGGTGAAAGTTGAGGCTCTAGTTCATCAACACAAGGGATTTTCCTAAAACTAAGAAATATGTCATGACTACAAGTATTCAAGCCTAAATCTTCTAGTTTCGTGTGGTCTAAAGGTTCTACCTCCATCGGGATTCCTATAGTCTCTTCTACTTCCTCTAGGTAAGTCACGGGCAGTTTGTATACCTCAAATGATGGAAGAACTTATGAGGTACTTTGTGGGCTTGAATTTTCCACATCGTATCGGGACTTAACATTTCGGTTATTGTTTGTACCAGGCTTAAAGCCAAAGGTACTTTCCCTTACAAGAGGTAGACTAAGGAAGATTGTGCAGACATATTTGACACAGAGTGATTTTGGCGAGATGAAGTCAGGGGCGTAGAAAGAAGTGCTTTTTGCGAGGGTTTTTGAGAATTTAAGATTGCTAGAGGGTTTTGGATCCTCGGTGTCGGGATACCTAGTTATCTTCTCGATCTTTTTAACTTTATTTTATTTCGCCCTTATTTCATCTTTTAATTTCTCTACAACTTTCAGAGAGAGTTGCATGAAATCACTTCCAATTACTCCTATGTACTCTTCAAGTTGCTTAACTCTCTCTTCTTGATCAAGAATGAAGTTCACCACAAGATCCTCGAATGCTTCCTAGCGCGATGGTTCAGGGGGTAGTTGACGTATCATGTTGCTTGACATTCCAAAAACGCTTTCACTCCTTCCCATTAATCAGATTGCCTTTTCTATGAGCGTACCAACCTTACACTCCATGACTCCTAATAATTGTTCAAGATCAGGGTTTTCATAGTCAAGGCTCTCTTCTTCTAGGATAACGGGGTCGTTCCATCCTTCATCCTCATATCGAGCCAACTCCTCGATGGTGGCCCAGGCTTTTTCTGCACTCAACTTTCTTAGTCGGCCTTCGGCGGTGTAGTCTACGGTTCTTTTCAGGGTTTGATCAATGTGGTCATAAAATATTTGGACTTGGAGCCAAATATTGATGCCATGGTGAGGGACTTTTTGGAGTAAGTCCTTGAAACGAGTCCATGCTTCTAAGAGAGATTCTCCTTGATGTTGTTGGAACATCATGATATCATTGCGGAGTTTTATGGTCCTTCTCGGTGGAAAGAATTGAGCAAGAAAACGAGTAGTAAGATCCTCCCACGTGGAGATGGATCCCGTAGGAAGACGTTCAAGCCAGTTGCTAGCTTGATCGCGAAGGGAAAATTGAAATAAACGCAGGTATGTTCTTTCCCTATTTGCACCCTCAAGGTCAAGTGAGTCCACAAGTTTTAAGAAATCCTTGAGGTGTTGATTTAGATCCTCGGACCGAAGTCTGTGGAATGATCATTTATTTTACACATACCGGATGGTGTCGGATCGAAGAGGTACCACATTGTTCCCTTCAGGGAGTTCAATGGTGTTCCTGTAACCCTCGTGGCTAGGTTTAGAGTAATCTCTGAGAGTACGGATAGGATTCGCGTCTCCTATGATGGTTGACAAGAATGATTTACAAAACAAATAACATGAAGAAAAGATAGACTACAAGAAAGCTAATATAACGGAAATAAAATCTCACTTGAAAGAATTCAAGCGAGTAGAACTAAGCTAAACTAAGTTTGGAACCTAACTATTCCCACGTAGTGACGCCAAAAACTTGATGCGGGTCTCGTAAAGACTTCAACAAGAAGTTTTACAACTCCCTACGCAGTGTACCTAATCGTTGTAGCGTAGTATAGGCAAGACTCCGGGGTTGTTATCGTTCTCTAGGGGAATAGGTTGGGAAGGCTCAAATAGGGCTTAGCCGAGATCTACGGGATTGAAAGGAGATTATTTTTGTAATTTTATATTTTATAAAAAGCAGAAAAAATCAATGGTTTGAGAGGTTGATTGATTAAATAATTAATTAAACTAAATATAATCTATACTAATAGTGATAATTTTATGATAAGATAGTGTATTTACTTAATCATGCATTACTCGTTAGATTGCTTCTCCTAATCCTGTTGCCTTGTCACACTCGTGATGATTTGTGTAAGTATTTCCTAAGTCATGAACGAATTACACGAACCCGCCGTCTATTTAATATTCCGTTAAGGTAACGCACAAGTAAGGTAGTATGAAGACTGTTACTAGATGGTGTCCTTTCTATACTTCTCGCGTTTCCCTGGACGTCTATGCCAATTTAATACCGTATGGCTAATTTTCTAAAGCCTAACGCGCACATTCATCACAAGAAGCACCAGTAAAAGGATCTATAATACAACTTTCATGCAATCATAAGTAAATATAAGGGAGGGTTTAGCCTAACATGTTATAAAGGAAGCAAGAACATAGATCAATCAAATAACACATAGACATATTGAATGATTAAAGATAAACAATCTTACTTGATTAAAACATGGATTAAGGTCAGTTACAATAGGGTTTTTAAGCCCTAAAGACAGCCTAAAAGCTGACAAAGTACTTAGGTTCGGCTCCCAAAAGTTATACAAAGTTACACACTCAAAACCCTAAATTCGGTTTTGTATATATAGAGAAATCGCTGTGACGGCGTCCAGTTGTAGTCGCGACGCCGTCACAAGATGGAATCTTCTAGGTCTAATTTAAGTTGGTTATGTCCTGACGCCGTCGTCAATTTTCTGACGCCGTTACTAGATAGGTCATGACGGCGTCGCTTTATGCCTGTGACGCCATCTCCACACTCTGTGAGCACGATTCTTCAAGAGATTTGGTGTAGGTCCGTAGTCTTGTCCGTTTCTTCTCCAAATGAGCCCAAGTCACGTGTATTTCCTCCAAATGTCATCCAAGTGCTAAAAACCTGAAAACAAATGATTAAGCACATAATCTGGACATATTTGCATGATTTAAAGGGTTAAATGACCCTGAAATAGTTTATAAAATGACACATCATCAAAGTACTAAAAGTTACTATCAAAGAGGTCTTTAAAGAGTTGTGGGGTGTAGGTGTAATATGATATACATGAAAACAGAAACGGATAGGAAATATTTGGGGAGTGATTTTTTTAGGTGAATTTGGGGTGAAGTGGTGAGTTAATCATTTATAAGAATACATGCTGATTTGGTTGCTAAGCCAAAGACTTGATCACTTGGACAAAGATATACAAACTTTACACAACTTTACATCAAACTCTTTCTTTTTATTTTCTCTTTTTTCTCCTTTTTTCATAACATCACTTGGGGTTTATAGATACACCCCTACACTTGAGCTTTTACATACTCGATACATGAACTAATCTAATGACCCGAATTGAGGTGGATCAAAATAACATGGAGAATATCAACCAAATATGGGGGTATTGACTTAACTTTTCTTCCCCATTCTTCCGCAAAATAAATACTACCATGAATCCTAATCGTTCCAAACTGTATTTACAAAGATAAAGACTTAGTAACCATGTACTCAAATAATTAACTTGGGTTAAACAATAATGTACTAAAAATGAGTACATACAAGGTAGGCTAAGGCGATTTGGGTGTAACAATTGGTTTAAGGGTAAACAATGCTTTTCATTAACAATTCGGCATCCACCAAAAATTACAAGAACCATGAAAAGGAAAGGCTCGAAGGGTTGTTATAGGGGAATCTTGCACTAAAAATGTGTGCATGGCAAGGGTGTGGGATAGTTATATAGTCGAGGTGACCATAATAAAAATTACAAGTTTAAAACATAGGTTAATCCTAATACCTCTTATCATTTAGCAAATCCTAATACTCACTATGCTTTCTTGGGATACATCACTAAAACAAGTTCTAGAATTTAATACACTATCGGTACACTCTCATAAAATTTAAAACCGATACCAATGCTCCAGAAAAGGCGACAAAATCACACGTGCACGGACACATCTATGAACGCGACACATGCAATTTCTCTTTCATTAACTCGAGAAAGCTAAAGGTATAAATTATCTTGGGTATCAAAGATGGATACCCGAATTCTTAAAGATCTAGGGGCGAACCTCACCATTTGGGGGTGGAATTGTTTTTTGAGTGGTAGGGTTTTTGTTCTAATCATATAATTTCATATCCAATGAGACGCTACTAGTACTTAATTTCACAAGTATGTGCCATAAAAATTTTAAATTTGGGTCAAAATTACCTTCTACACTATGTTTCGATATATTACTCTTATTTTAGGGACAAAGCAAAGACAAATGAAAGAATAGTTTTTAAGGCTTTTATTTCCCCCCTACACTTATTATGAACATTGTCCCCAATGTTCCATAAAGTACTCGTAATCGAATAAAGGGATAAGACATAGAGCGAAAGAAACTAGTATTCCCATGGTTTTGCTCAATGATGGAGAAGAAACAAATGATCTCGGATAAATCGTCATCCACGAATTGTCCACATGAAACTTCTAAAAACTTTCGAGCTTCTCCTCATCAAATATAACCTGTAAATCAAAGACAAGATACAACTATACCTAGCGTAAAATCGGCGAATGATAAATACAACTATATGATTTAGGGTTTTTGACTCTATGAAAACAAATAAAGGATAGGATGAATGTGTTAATGTAACTGTGGTTTCCTGCAGGTTTTAAGCAAATTACAAATTCCGAAAATTAAACAAAATTTCAAAAATTAAAAAAATAAGGATTTTACTCTAGCAGGGTGGCGACGCCGTCAGGAAAAATCCTGATGCCATCTCCACGTGCTGTAAAGAATTTTTTTTCTTTTCTTGAAAAATTTCTACACGCAAGTCCCATTAGTATTTCCTGTAAAATTTACTGCAAAAATCACATAATTTATTAAGACAATCATATGACTCAAACAAACACACAAGACGCAAATTAATCTAAATTATGTTTTAACATGTTTGGAATGGTTCTTATAAACCGGATATTTCTCTTACACTTATTATGCAAAATACCTTTGATTGAGATTAAGACGGGGTTAAAATCAAAACAAAGCATGATTACAAAATTATATTCAAACAATTAAAATAAACAATAAAAAATTAAAACACACATGACACACATAAATTGCAAGAAATTAAAAGGTTGGGTTGCCTCCCAATAAGCGCTTTTGTTTATTAAAGAATCTTTTAGCTAGACTCAAAGTCCTATTCCTTATGTGACTCCTCCTTGGTCATCCAGAATAATATCTTCTTCCTTGTCAAAATTTTCCACGTCTGATGTTGCCTATTCACAATGAATTCATTTCATTCCTTGTCACATAACTCAATGGCCCTATTTTACATTGTTCGACTCACCGTAAATAGGTCGTACCATCTTGATTTTAATTTTCCCGAGAAAAGCCTTAAGAGAGAGTTGAAAAGGAGTACCTTTTCTCCTTTTTCATACTCTGTAGTAGAGGTGCACAAAAAAACCGGTTTTAAAAATCGGTTTCGGTTTGAAACCGTAAAACCAAACCGGTCAACCCAGGTTTTGACCAAACCGGTTTCGGTTCTTGGCCAAACTGGCGGTTTGGAACCGGTTTGGTTTTTTTTGGTTTCGACCGGTTTATCAAATCGGTTTTCCAAACCGGTTTCCCCAAACCGGTTTCAACCCGAACCGATCGTGAGCCTATACAAAATTTTCAAATTTCAAATATTAAGCTTTTAACATGTGGGGGGACCCGTTTTTCTGAATTTCTTGGGTGTAGTGTTTGTTATTTAGCACTTTTAATGATTATAAATTGATGTATTGTGTTAGAGTTCAAATCACAACTTACAATACAATCATAAGCAAAAAAAACTATCCAAAGCAAAACCAAACTTTTTTCAATGGAAAGTGAATCCGCATTTGCCTCAACTGCCACCGGTGTTGGTTCAACAACTGCACCGAAAATTCGTGAAATCATATCAACCAATCGAAACCCCCTGATTGGGAAAGACTTAAACCTTTGAATAATGACCGACAACTCGCAAAAAGCTCAATGCAAGCATTGCTTTCATTTCTTATCGCGGGTTCCAACACGACGTTAAGGAATTATATAACTCATCCACATTGTGAAGCAATAAAGGCACAGCAGAACCAGAAACCAGCATCGGGGCAAACATCTATGGCTCGAGATGGGAGTGTTTTCAGGTACGATCCAGATTATCTTCATGAATAATTCGCGGGTTTGGTGATTCAACGAGCGTTACCGTTCAACCACTTTGACCACGAGCAAACAACGAGGGTATTCCATAATACTATGCAACCAAGATACACTCATGTAAGTCGCTCTACTCTCAAACGTGATGCAATGAAATTATGGTTGGCGGCTAAACAAGAAATAATTAATAGTTTTTGTAACATAAATGCTTGTGTCAACCTAACAACGGATGTATGGTCCGCTCCTCATGGGGTGCCTGGTTCTTACATGTGTGTTACCGCACATTTAATTGAACCTGGTACTTGGAAAATGATGAAGCGGGTCATTTCATTTGATGAGTTTCCGTCTCCTCACACGGGTGGAGCCTTGTTTAAAATGTTGATAAAAGTCCTTACCAATTTTAACTTGGAAGATAAAGTTATGTCAATTACATTGGATAATGCTAGCAACAACATATCTGCCATGGATAAACTAAAATTAAAATACGATCCACCATTGGGGGGTAGGTTTTATCATAGTCGTTGTGTTGCACACATCATTAACTTGGTTGTGCAAGCTGGTTTAGAGGTCCGCGCGATTGATGCAATAAGAGAGTCTTTTAAGACAATGTTAAAAGATATTTTCAAATCAAGTGCAAGAACCCGACAACGCTATGTTAAAATTTGTAAAGATGCAGAGAAACCTTGTTTACGACCAAATTGGGACGTTCCAACACGATGGAACTCCACTTATCATATGTTCCTAAGTGGTTTGAAACAACAAAATACTTTGGCGTATTTTCATGACCTTTTGGCTAATAAGAATAGGTGTAATCATTTTTCGGCAGAAAATTGGGTTATTATTCAATCTTTAACTCAATTACTTGAAGTGTTTAACAATGCCACGGAAATTTTATCGGGGGTTTACTAACCAACATCTCCATTGGTACTTCAACAGACTTTCTTCATGAGTACGACATTAAGCGAATATGAATTTGAGGGGGGTATATTGTCAAGTATGATTAAACTAATGAAGAAAAACTTAGGAAGTATTTTCAACACATGCCACCGATAATTACTTGTTCAGCCGCTTTAAATCCATGTTTTAACGTAAACGGGGTAGACTATCTTATTGAGTCGATAAGTACGGATTTAGAGTTTTTTGACGATGGTTTTGCATCTAAGTCAAAAAGTTATTTTAAAGAATCTTTGGAAGGCGAGATATAGAGTTATAATGACTAGGTTTTGCATCTAAATTTGTCAAAATAGTGTAACTTTAAAGAATCTTTCTATGGAAGGTTTGTAACAATAACTTAAAATAATGCCTAAAATGGTTAACCCAACATCAACATTCTCAAACCAAGTGGTGGGGCTGAACTTCATCGATTTAAAAGAAGGGGTTTTCGTTTGTAAGGTCGGTAGGGCCCAAAAAATCATTCTAATAGCTTCGTTTGCAAAACGTTAAAAGCACATACAAAAAAAGGCAAGGACAGATCACGACAAAAGACTAGCGAATATAAGCGAATATGTTAAATTGGATTTTTTCACACATCTACATCCCAAAGAGTTTACTGCACCATTTTAGATGTATTTAGGTTTTTAGAAAGAAACAGGAAACAGATGTTACCCGTTCTATGCCCGCAGGCATGGATAGTACTAATGTACAATCTTCTTCGGTAGCATCTGAATCCGCATATTCAACAAGTAGGGAGGGTATTGATCAATCCGACAGAACAGAATCACTCCGGAGTTTTTAGAGTATGTACATTATTTTTTAAAGGATCACTTAGACGCTAAATAGCGTATAACAAACAAATGCCATCTTAGAAATACCCATAGACTTTGAAAAGGATGTTCTTTATTAACGAGGAGCAGACGAAATGAAATCCGATACCAAAACTATCCAAGATGAAGAAATTGCACTAGATGCTAGCGCGAAAGGCCCACTGTCTCCGAGAGGAGCCACGCTATGATTATATGATGAGCAGCGAAGCCTATGAGATGAATATATGAGTACTAAATTTTCAATTAGTATGTCGTATTTTTTAATTCGCTTGCATTATGTATGTTGATATTGTATAAAATTTTTAGTAATAAAATATGCCTTTCATAGTGTAAGTACATTATCCATTCCAATGTATTTTCAGTTTCTAGTAAATAAAAGGTTGAAGTTTATTCGTTTAATAGCGTACAAAACCACGAAAACAAAAAAAAAAAATCGATCAAATACCAAGTTATTGGAGTGGGATTAAACCGGTGTCATGAACCGGTTCCAAACAGGTGTGACCGGTTCGACTACAAACCACCCCCAAACCAGTTTCAAACCGGTTTTGGTTTCTTCCAAACTGGTTTCGACTGGTTTGTTGACCAAAACTGGTTCTGTTGACCGAACCGAAACTGAAACTGGTTAACCGGTTTGCGCACGTCTACTTTGTAGGCGGTCTAATTAGCTTATCATACCATCTTTTTGTCCTTTCCTTATATGAAATAGATGATTCATAAGCATCGAGCCTTAGTTCGTCCAATTCATTAATTTGTAAGAACCTGTTAGCACCGGCTTTTGCCAAATCCATGTTGCAAGTTTTAAGGGCCCAGTAGGCCTTATGTTCGAGTTCAACGAGGAGATGGCAAACTTTACCATATATTAGCCTGAATAGAGTCGTTCTTAAGGGGGTTTTAAAAGCGGTTCGGAAGGCCCAAAGGGCATCATCAAGCTTATTCGACTAATCCTTCCTATTATTCCCGACAATCTTTTCAAGAATTCGTTTGATTGCCCTATTAGTGTTTTCAACTTGACCGTTGGTTTATAGGTGATATGCAGTTGAAAACCTATGTACTACCCCATATTTATTCATTGCACGTTCCATTTGGTAATTGCAGAAGTGGGTTCCCCTATCACTTATCAATGCCTTGGGCATGCCAAAACGTGCGAACAATATTTTTTGGAATTTAACTACATTTCTAGCATCACTAGTGAGGAGAGCTTGAGCTACCACCCATTTAGATACGTAATCAATAGCTACTAAAAATGTATTTGCTCCTGTTTGACAAAAGAAACAGTCCGATGAAGTCAATCCCCCAAACCTCGAAGATTTCACAGACTTGAATGCGTCTTTGAGGCGTTTCATTCTTTGTGGAGATCTTGCCAGCTCTTTGACATGCGTCACACGAATGGACTAACTTCCGTGCATCGCGAAAGATGTCTGGCCAGTAAAATCCAGCTTCATAGCTTTTCTTGCAGTTGTGGTAATCCCATGGTGTCCTCCAAAGGGACCATTGTGACATTGACGTAGGATTTGGGAGGCCTCTTTTCCATTGACGCACCGAAGAATAATTTGATCATCACACTGTTTACACAGGAAAGGTTCATTCCGGAAATAATGCCGCAGGTCGTTAATTTTTTTTGCTTTTCTTGTCGGGTAGATCGAAAAGGTAACACCCGACTTGCTAGGTAGTTAGCATAATCGGCGTACCAAGGTTCGTTACTTTAGTTAGTGATCGGCATGAGTTGTTCTTCTAGAAATAGATCCCTGATTTCGGCTTTTGTGAGTTTCCCTAGTTCTGGATTCTCAAGCTTGGAGAGATGATCGCTGCGAGGTTTTCAGTACCCCTTTTATCATGGATTTTGATATCAAATTCTTGAAGTAAAAGTATCCATCTAATAAGCCGTGGTTTTGTATCTTTCTTGGTGAAAAGGTATCGCAGGGCAGAATGATCAGTAAATACAATGGTTTTAGACAAAACCAGGTATTGTCAAAATTTATCGAATGCAAACACAACCGCAAGGAGTTCCTTTTTTGTTGTGGTGTAGTTTTCATGTGCTTCATTCATGGTTTTGCTATCATAGTGAATTGGATGGAAATGCTTCTCCCTTCTCTGATAAACACTGCCGCTACCGCATAATCGCTAGCATCACACATAATCTCAAAGGGGAGTGACCAATCTGGCTTAATCATGATAGGGGCTTGAGTTAGCTCTTGCTTAAGCTTGTCGAAAGCTTGAATGCACTCCTCGGAGAAGATAAATGTGGCATCTTTTACGAGGAGTTGAGTTAAAGGACGCACGATATGTGAAAAATCCTTTATGAATCTTCGGTAAAAACATGCGTGCCCTAAGAAGCTACGAATGGTTTGACGTTCGTGGGGTGGGGTAGTTTTGATATTGACTCAATTTTCGCCTTATCAATCTTAATTCCTGATCCTAAAACCTTATGGCCGAGAACTATCCCTTCTTTTACCATAAAATGGCATTTCTCTCAATTTAACACGAGGCTTGTCTCTTCACATCGTTCGAGCATCTTTTCCAGGTTTGCAAGGCAGTGATCAAAGGAGCTTCCGAACACCAAAAAATCATCCATGAATACTTCCATATTGTCCTTGATTAGTTCATGGAATATGGCCATCATGCAACATTGAAATGTGGTCGGGGCGTTGCATAATTCGAAAGGCATTATTTTGTATGCAAATGTCCCGTAAGGACATGTGAACGTAGTCTTTTCTTGATCCTCGGGAGCTATAGGAATCTAAAAATACCTTGAGAAACCATCCAGAAAACAATAATACTCATGCCCAGCTAATCGCTCGAGCATCTGATCGATGAATGGTAAGGGGAAATGATCCTTTCGAGTTGCATCGTTTAGTTTTCTATAATCGAGGCAGACACGCCATCCGGTGACGGTGCGTTGAGGTATAAGCTCATTCTTTTCGTTCTTTACTACGGTCATCCCTCCTTTCTTCGGGACGACCTGAACAGGGCTGAGCCATGGGCTATCAAAGATGAGATAGATCAGCCCGGCATCAAGGAGTTTGATGACTTCCTTTTTTACAACCTCCTTGATATTCGGGTTCACCCTCCTTTGGGGCTGAATAGTGGCCTTGTACTCATATTCTATGAGAATCTTATGAGTGCAAAAGGATGAATCAATACCCTTAATATCTGTGACACTCCAAGAAATTGTTCCCTTGTGATTCCTCAGAACTTCAAGCAGCTTAGCTTTTTCATGGATAGACAGAGTAGATGAGATGACTACACAGAGTTGGTCGTCTTCTTGGAGAAAAACGTACTCAAGATGCTCTTGGAGCTCCTTCAGCTCTAGCTTTGGTGGTTCGCTTATCGACGGTTTAAGGCGATTCTTGGATGTCTTCCATTCGAGTGGCTCGACCTGTTCTTGCCTTGAATAGAATGAAACTGCCCAGATTTCTTCAGGGTTTCACTTCTCATTGGGTTCCACCCACTCTTCATCGTGGTGTATTGTGTCAACCCATTGTTCCTTGACATGTTTAATAGTGTGATCGATGCAATCGAGATAATCATCGCAAAAGTGTGCGGATTTCATTGACTTACCGATGTTGAAGGTGATGGTCTCACTACCGACCCTGAGACTTAACTTTCCTTTGTGTACATCGATTACGGCTCTAGTCGTTGTGAGGAAAGGTCATCCTAAGATGATTGGACCAGTTCATCTTCGTCCATCTCTAAGGCTACAAAATCAACTAGAAAGATGAAGCTATTAATTTTGACTAAGAGGTTCTCACAGACACCAACGGGTACTCAATTGACCGATCAGCCAACTGGATACTCATTCTGGTTGGTTAAATTTCAGAGATCCCAAGTTTTTGGAAAAGAGAATATGGCATAAGGTTTATACTTGCTCCTAAGTCAGCCATGGCATTTTTTACTGTCAAGGGTCCGATAAGACATGGTAGTGTGAAACTTCCTGGATCTCCCTCCTTCTGAGGTAAACTTCTTTGGATGACAGCCGAGCATTCCTTACTAAGATTGACCGACAAGGCTGCTTTTTCAAGTTTTTCTTTATGCGAGAGAAGATCCTTCAGAACCTTAGCTCCCTTAAGCATGTGGATCATAGCTTCAAGGAAGGGTAGGTTGATATGGATCTGTCTAAAGATAGATAGGGGCCACTCATCTTCATCATCCTTTTTCTGCTTTTTTAATCAGAGCGGGAAGGGTATGTCAGATGATTTTGAAGGGTGGTACAAGGTGGGTGATTACGTGATTCCATCATCCGAGTTTGTGGTAGTTTCCCCACCTTCGGGTCTTTACTCCTCAGTTGTTCCGTGGGTCGTGGATGGGGCTGGAGCAGACGGGTAGGGTGGATCGCGTGTGGTGGTCCCTGATCGAGTAGTGATGGCGAACGTCGGTTCCTTGGGGTGGGGGTATGTGTTTTGCTCTCGAGGGTGGAGAGGATTTGATAGAATTGTTCATGCATGTCGTTTCTTTGTTTATGCAGCATTTCCCCCAACCCTTTTAAGTGAAAATTCTTTTCCATCATAAAATTGGCTAATTTATCCTCAAATAAACTCCTAATAACCCAGTCGGGATCATCTTCTCCTTCCTCTTTTCTTCTCGAGTTTCCCCAAGAGGGAACATCATTTTTTTGAAAAACTCTTAGCAGAGAAGGGTCATCATAAATATCCCCGCCAGATAAGCATACTTGCTCACGTGATATAACTTTGTCACACTCATCGGCCTTATGGGCTCGACCACAAATGTCGTATCTGAGGTATGGTTTTTTCAAGGTCTTTCCTTTGGTCGCTGATGTGAGGTAGGAAAGCTGTTGATGAGCCTTTGTTAGGCGACCATTAAGAGTTAGTTCTGAGATGTTCATGGGTGGTGACGGTTCGTCCCACGAATCATCTTGATATTGAACGAACTCTTCTATGCGATTTATCCTTCATCTTCATTGAGTGAACTAAATCAGAACTGTGTGAACTGGTCCAGTTTTTCTTTATCCTTGGAGGTCATATTATCGTAGAATAGTTAAACTAAAAGCCATCTTCTTATCTCATGGTGAGGGGCTTGTTGAAGCAAATCCTGGAAACGTCTCCAGGCATCCTTGATGGGTTCGTCATTTTCTTGGTGGAATCAAAGGATCTTGTTTCGAATGAACGCCATGCGTTCTGGGAGAAAGAATTTGTTTAGAAATTTGGAAACTAATTATTCCCAGGTTGTGACATGGGCGTGAGGCAGCCTATCAAGCCATTATTTTGTCTTGCCCTTTAGGGTGAAGTGGAAGAATCGGAGCCTAGATGCATCTTTTGTAGCTCCGTCGGCTTGTATGTTGTCCACTATGCTCAGGAAGAGCTTAAGGTGCTGGAAGGGGTTCTCGCTTTCTAAACCTTGGAATTCACAAACACTTTGGATTAACCAAATATCGTGAGAGTTTACGATGGTTCCTGTTTGTTCTTTGGGGAGAACAATTGAATTTTGAAATCTAGATGGGTTTGGAAAAGAGTGTTTGTATAGGTTTTTGGGAGCCGGTGCGGTTTTTTTGTTCTATATCGACGGATGACGATGCATCATTGATGTTCGTCTAAATACGTATCAAACAAATAACCCTCAAATATATATAATATAATATACGTAAGCTAAGTATCATACAAATTATCTTTAGGAAAGAATAATAAGTAATCAACACGGGTATCGTTCTCCTCGGTGAGAGGTGAATGGAAATTCACAATTATGTCGGGAATCGAGCTTGATTATCATAAAAGATTTGGATTTGGTTTCTAATTCTAATAGCGCAAATGGAAAGTAAATTTAAGGCACGCTAATCTAAAAAGGCACAATTAAAACATTAAGCATTAAAACGATAACGAGAATTTTTAAAAACGTGACTAAAACCTAAATTATCGAATTTTAACCCTAAAAATATAAATTTAATTTCTAACAGTCTTAAATGATAAAAAATAATTTTAGAAAAAAGAATTATATTTTTTGACTTTTATTTAATTTTTCATGAATTAAAAACAGTTTTAATCTAAATTAAATAAAAAATAGTAAACTAATTATTAAAATTCGGGAAAAATTACAGAAAATACTTTAATCTATTACTAATGTAAGAAAAATAAAAACTGGAAATAAGCTAAACGGAATAAGCTGATAAAAAGCAAATAAGCCTAATAAGCTAAAACTGAAAGTTTAGGTTAAATATTAAAGGGTGCAAAGTAATAATGAAAAAGTCCTAAGGGCGCGTTGGTAGAAGGAGTGTGTGTTAAAGTGTTGGGGGTTAAGGGGGAGGTCACAGGTTCGACCCCTGTGACCTTTCTTTTTTATAAAACATTTTTTTTATTTTTCTTTTTGAAAAAGCTATAAAATGAGCAAATTTAAGATACTTTAATAAAAGAGCTTTTGACAAATCTTGAAAATAAGCTAGAAAAAGCTTAACTAAAGCTGACAGTTTTAACTTAAAACTGTTAAGCTCTAGTTAAGATTGTTTTGGTATTTTAAACTAAATAAGCTAAAAACAGATTAAAGCCTGGACTCAATAAGCATAAAGGACCAAAAATAAGCACATAAAATAAGCTAAAAAACAATAAAGAGCAACTAAGACAGCAGACTTAAAAAAACTTATAAAGGATTTTTGACCAATTTTAAACTAAGATTAAGACCACATAAGCATATATAATAAGCTGACACATGAAAACAAATAAAGTTTAGGACCTAATAAGAACATAGGATCAAAGATAAGCTAACATTACAAGCTGAAAGATTCTAAATAAGCTAAAAGACAGTGGACTAAAAAGCAACTTAAAAGACTAATAACTAACTTTTGAGCTAAGATTTAAGACTAATAAGCTAAGACATTAAGCTGAAAAGTTGAAAACAGATAAAGATTGACTCTTAAAGAACACATAGAAGCTAGAATTAAGCAAATTTCCTAAGGTAATAAGCTAGAAAAAGAAGATGAAAATGACAGGGATACTACTTTTGGTTTTTGGCTTTTTGAAGAAAAGAGACACTTTTAAGCTTAAATTTAAGACTCATTAACTAATAAAACTAACTGAAAAGCTACAAACATATTGAAAACATACCTTAATAAGCTTAATTCAATCAAAATTAAACAAATAAAGCTAGACTCTAACCTTGTTGGTCTTATATTAATCCTTTCACAACTAATAAGCAAACTCGAATAAGCCCTAAATAAGCTCTATGTGAGCCGGCTATAGAAAGAAAAGAAAGAAAGAAAAAAGAACTTGGAATCTTAGATTAAGAGAGAGAAAGTGGTGAGCTACAAATG
>BQNB010052343.1:0-36125 GCA_026074375.1 Tanacetum coccineum
TCTAGCAACTTGTATCTTAGACTTAATCTATTTGTTTCGTAATTTTTATTTAACAACCATTTAATTCCCTTTCCTAATCATTAACCATGGGATTTATGCGAATGAGGATGTGATCGAGCATGCATGTCTATTCCATCGTTAAAGCCATGTATGCATGTCTCATCTGCCTTGTTGGTTTATTACTATTGGTGAAAGTTAGAAGATCCCTACCCTATATCATTCTTTATCCTAACCCTTGGTTAAACTCGAATGAAGATGTGATCGAACACACATGTCTATTATGTCGTTACGGCCATGTATGTGTGCTCCAGCTGCCTTATTGGTTTGGTACATTTGGTGAAAGATTGTAGAATGATCAACCCTAAGCCTTATCATAAAACCTATTTTACCTTTATAAACTTGTTACTCCTTAGCTCTAGTGGTGGAGATGTGTATCCTTGCCAAGCCTATGATAGAATACTCATCACGACCGAGAAATTGAGCGAATTAGTTACATGTTACCACATAGATTAGTTGAGTGATTTGAGTGTTTTCATCTACCTATTTCGTGAGGTGTTTGGTTGTGTACTTGTAATAGATCAAATAAATGCTTAACGGAAAATCCTTAGGGATAGATTTTTATAAACTTCTAAAGGATACTTGAGGACAAGTAGGATTCAAGTGGGGGATATTTGATGACATCAAATAACGTTACTTTTATAACATCATTTATCCCATGTAATTAACCCATTTTGTATACTTATTGCAAAGAATTGTTATTTAATCGTTTGTATTTGAGAATTGCAGTAATTATGGAGTACTTGGTGAAAGTTAACTAAAAGGCACGCATTCTGGAGCTTAAACGAAGAAATATGAAGAAAACTAATTCTAACATCTAATACGCCGTATCCATCAAGGAAGGTATGACGTATCCATGCCTACAGTTCATAAGAAACCATGAAGAACTGAAGACCAATACGCCATATCCAGAAGACATCCTGTTGATCCCACCTCAATGGATCTTGCATTCCTTAGCTTGTGTAAGGTTTAGTTATGCAATATAAATCCTACACAACTATAGTTAAAACTTTGATTGATAATACTAAAGATTATGCGGAATCTAATCTTTAATATAAGAAGAATGCTTTAATGAAACAATAATTCTAATAAACACTCAGAATAACAAACAATAGCTTTAATATATTAATACGAATACTCTAACTAGTATTAGGGTTAGCAAACCTTGAAGCTATGACAATTCTATGAATGACACGATTTGATACTTTGATACACAGAATTCTATACCCTAGGACCTCCTTTTATACACCAAGGAGTCTTAATGGGATTACAATATTTTCCTAAGTTATCATGATCTTCTAAACAAATAACTTATACGTATCTTTTACAAAAATATCTCATACATATCTCATAAGGAATCTTTATCTTTTCTCTGAGCAGTCTTTATCCTTTTAGCAGTTGTAATCTTTCAGCAGTTGTAACTTTTATACCAGCAGCATTACCTTTCAATACCAACTGTAGTAACTTTTGTACCAGCAGCACTAACTGTGTACAAGCAACATTAACTACTTAGAAAGTTTTCTTCAATCTTCACCAGCAGTACTAAGTTTACACTAGCAGTACTAAATTTACTCTAGCAGTACTAATATTACTAGCAGTAGTAATATACACTAGCAGTAGTAACTAGCAGTACTAACTACTTAGCATATTTTTCATTAAGATTACTAATAGCACTAATTTATGCTTAGCAGCAATAACTAATACCTTAACAACAGTAACTTCAAGAAAGCTTTTAATCCCAACAATCCTCCTCTAAACTTGATATTTATCTTCAAAATCATCAAGTTTCTTCATTAAAAGCTTCATCAATCACCAGGAGAATGCTTCCAAATACTTCATTAGGGTACATAGCCTTCCTTAAGCTGTTTCTTAACCAATATGAGAAGCTCAAATTCCATTTCACACTCATAATCGATTTGGAGCCTCACATCATTGAACATCTGATGTAGTGTGTGCTTTGTAAGTGGATACATCTTCTCAACCAACAGATAATAAAATATGTTCTACATTGTCACACAATGAACTCCACAAGAATCATAAAGCTTCCAATTCAGCACTTTAACAAACCCTTGTTGATTCTTCCATACACTATCTTCAAGATGATGTTCAAACATGGTCTTCAAATTAAAATGTAAGAAAATATCCATGTAATTCATTAGCTCTGTCTTCTTAAATCTTGCTTTGACTATACTCCAAAGAACTTCCAAATCTTCTCTGTCAAAGTTTTTAAGCATCTTTCCAAAAGTTAAATACATCTGAGAATTACCATCTGCTCTGATAATTTGGAAATAGCTTTTCTTCCCTTCTTTGTAGATCTTGTAGTCAACAATGGTTGGAGATTTGGTAGATAAAGGTGTAGCTTCAATAGTTACATCATCTCCATCATCTGAAATGATTTCCATACATTGCTTAAGCTCTTCAGTTTCTTTATCATCATCCACCTTTTGCTTCTTTGAAGGCTCTTGTTCTAGCTCATCACCTGCTCTTTTAGAACTGCCTTCTTCTCTTACTTCACTACCTCCCACCAATTCTGTATCCATATCAACAAATGTGTTTACCCTTTTCATTGCTTTATCAAATAACTCTTGAACATTGGCAAAGGACTTAGTCTTCAAGTCTTTGGGCTTCCATCCTGCCATGTTTTTCAGATAGGTACACATTATACTCCTTTGTTGAGCTTTTGTGGGTGGTCTATTTCTCCTTTCTTTTGATCTCTTGGCTGCAAAGTGCTTCCTTTTTTTTTCAAGAGTTGTTGAAACAGTTTAGACTTTTCTTCAATTATCAACTCTTCTTGTTCCTCTGCCTGCAGCCTTTAAGCTAATTCATAGTCAGTCTTAACCTTATCCTGAATATCATTCCATTGTGCAATTAAGGCAACATTGGCTTCTTCTTTTTCTCTTGCAATCCTCTCTTCCACATTAAATTAAGCTTGTAGCCTTATAGCTTCTTGTTCATCAAAGAGGACTTGATCTTTCTTCTTCATCTTCAAAGGTTCTTCAACCATGATTCCTTTACCCTCGTCCTTTGAAGAAGTTATTGGTGTAGATGCTTGCTTCTGCTCTTGAATAACAAACCCTTTAGCCTTGGGTCTTGTAACAGCAGTTGTAGTTGTTGTAGCAGCAGTTGTAACAGCCTTGGGTTTAGTACTCTTTAATTCTGCCAGTGCTTGAGCTAAAGTCATGTCAACATCAGATAAATCTTTTGCAGCACTAACTGAAATTGTACTTGTAGTTTTAGCAGCATTAACCACAGGCTCTTTAGTTTCTAGAAACACCTCATCACCATCAAGATCATGCATTCCAAACATATCAACATCATGAACATTCTCTAGGGTAATGTCTTTATCAGCATCAATATCATGAATTTTCCTCCCCTGTTTGTGTTGGGATCGTTTAAGCTCAGTTTGTTTAGAACTTATATCTAGGATTAACAATAACAATGATAAAAATATGCAGCGGAATATAAATAAGAACATCAATGTTAATAAACAAGGTTTTATTACCATATGTTTCCACTGTCACACCCCGCCAAGGCGGAAACACGAGGCATAAACAAGAATGGATATCATCACAACACATGGTGTCTTTGCAATTTGGTACAAATTTCCATCAATTCCTTTATTTGCAGACTATCCTCACCACTTCGAGGTGTGTTAACTCCTGCGAGTAGTGGATCATTAAAAAATTTAGATACATTCTCAGACCTAGTCTGAGCAATGGTATACCCCATGGTGTCTTGGCGCCTGGGACCACCACCTGAACTAGTTACAAATGAACTCAGTTCATCAGGTGTTGCCTTAGATTGGGTCTTAGAGATGTTACCTCTGTCCTGCTCTGCATATAAGCTAGTAGAAGCTTGTGGTTAAGCCACTTTCCAAACTGTCAATCCCTCTCTAATACGACAGACATCTCTGATATTTTCTAACTGGATCCTGACTGAGGAATCTCAGTGTCCTTCTCTTGGGGTTTTCCTATGGCCTGATTTCCTTTCAGGTTGTGATGTTGATGGTGGAATAATGGTGGGTGTGTAATGGGGATCAGTTGGCATGTCTGAACCTTCACCCTGTTCTTGTTGAGCTTGCACCATCATAGTTGAGAACAAAGGTGTTACTCTACTAGAAAAGTCCTTTCCTTGCCTCTTCATATTAGCAAAAACCTTCTTTGTGTGAGATGGTGCAATATAATTCTGTTGGTGATTTATATTCCTTCCGTTGTTATTCCGAAAATACTTGTACAAATCTTGGTTTACATCAAGAATTTGCCAAACACTATCCAGAGTTTTTCACCATGCTTATCAAAAATATACTTGGAAATAGTTAAACTTTGTTTATGGCTAAACATTTATAATTGCATGAGGCCTTGTGCTGTAAATTCATTTCCAGGCAGTAGTCTTAAGCACTTAGGCATTGCAAAATAGCATGGATAAGAAATTTCCATTAGGGAGAGAAGAATTCCTTATAGAAAGTAAGCTTTTGTGAAAGTTTTTCATACCCCATGAGTGTAAGCTGTTCAAAAATTATAGCATTTGGCAGACAATCAATACCATTAGCATCTTCCAGTTGAAGATCTCTTCTTACAGATGCTTCAGTAACAACAATCTTCTTTATATCCATTAGGGCTTGTAACTGAACTTCCCTATTAACCATTTTCGCCTTAACAGTAGACCAGAATTGTTCAATGCATGATGTATATATAGTAGGATTGCCGGTTAAAGCATACTTTATAGAACTTGCATTTAGAAAATCAACAACTTGTTTAAACCCCTCACTTTTAGCGGGTTTAGCCAAAAACGCAACTAAATTATGAGTATCAACAAACTGTAGGGTCGTCATTGTGTTGGGTTTTGATGATAAATGATGAAATTGAGTTAGGGTTTTTGATTAGAGAGTATATGAAAGATTGAAATTGATTAAATGATTGAAATGAAAAAACCTTAATCGAAGCTATTTCGAAACATAACCTCAACAGATCAGCGTCACAAACTATTGTATGTTATGCCTAAGCTGCATTAACTTTCAATTAGCAGTAGTAGTAAACCTTCGCAGTAGTAGTAGTAACTCAATAGTAAATTAAGCTTAGTCAGCAATTAACTTACAGACAGATAGGTAGTAAGTTATGATAGCAACATAACTTTCCCAAGCAAAACAGTAAGTTTATTGCCTACGCGAGCATTAACTTTAAACCACCAGCTTTAACTCCAATTCCTTTCTAATATGCTTTTCCCTCATAATTTAATATTTTAGATATAAAAATCTCTCTGTCTGTTTTTGATTTCTCTTAATTCTTTTAGCTCACAATTCTCTCTGTCTGTTTTTGCTATATTCAACTCCATTTCTGTTTTTTAGCTCACAAATTCTCTCAATTCTTTCACTCACCAAATCACCCTATCTGTTTTTATTACACATCTCTTTTTTTGTTTTTAATCTCACTAATTCTCTCTATTCTTTCACCTCATCATTTTCTTAATCAGGACTTTAAAGATTGAGCATTCCAATACTAGCAATCAGATATTGAAATCTACTTACATCAAATGCTTTTGTAAGCAAATCTGCAACATTCTTGTCAGTATGAATCTTGATCATCTGAATTAGCTTCTTTTCATTGGAATCTCTGATAAAGTGATGTCTAATCTCAATGTGCTTTGTTTTTTGAATGGAAAATAGTGTTCTAACTTCTGGAATATAGTACTCTCATTACTCAATATAGATCTTTGTATACATAAAGTTATACCCATAATCAAGCAATTGATTTTGAATACAAAGCACTTGGCCACCAACTAACTTTTGAACAAGCTAATACATATTCAGCCTCTGTTGTGGAATTAGCAACCACAGTCTGCTTCTTGCACTGCCATGAAATCAATCTACACCTAAGAAATTGACAGCCTCCAGTTGTAGACTTCTTATCCAAGCTTGCTCCAGTATAATCACTTATTTTCAAGTTGTATGCTTACCAACATTCAAAATGGTGAATCTTTATCGGATACAAAGCCTAATTTTGGTTGATCTTTTAAGTATCTAAAAATTCTTTTCACAGCATAAATATGTGATACTTTTGGGTTGACTTGGTATCTTGCACAGGCACACACTGCAAACATAATATAAGGTCTTGAAGAAGTAAGATACATCAATGAACCAATCATTGTTGTATTATATAAATGAACCATCCATTCTTCTTCATCTTCATCCTTGAGACAAATTTCTTTTGAGTTTCCCATAGGTGTGCTTGTGTATTGACATCAGTAAAACCCATTTGCTTCAAAATATTAGTCACATAATTATTTGACTGATTAAAATCCCTTCTTCATTCTGCTTAACTTGCAGTCCTAAGAAGAATGGGAGTTCACCTATAGAAACTCATCTGAAACTTCTTTGATCATCTTCTCAAACTTCTGTGCATAAGGACTTCTTGTAGAGCAAAATATGATATCATCTACATACCACTTGAAACTAACAGAATATCATCTTTTTCTTTCTGATAAACAAAAGTCTTGTCTATTCTTTCCTCTCTAAACACACTATTGTCAACAAATAAGTTGTACAAGGTTTCATACCAAGCTCTGGGAGCTTGTATGCAGTCATAAAGTGCCTTCTACTTTGTTTTACTCTATCAGGGATGCTCGGACTTCAAATCCTGGTGGTTGACAAACATAGACTTCATCTTCAATCTTACCATAAAGAAAAGCACTCTTGACATCCATCTAGTATACCACAAACTCTTTAAATGAGGCATAGGCTAAGAATAGCCTAATTGCTTCAATTCTGGTAACAGGAGCAAAGACTTCATCATAATCAATCCATTCTTCTTGTGTGTACCCTTGAGCAACAAAACTTGCTTTTTCTTTATCACAATGCCTCTTTCATCCTTCTTGTTCCTGAAGACCCATTTAGTGCCAATAGCCCTTTTACCAATTGGTAAATCCACCAAGGTCCAAACCTTTTGTAATTCGAATTGTAGAAGCTCATCCTGTATAACTTCAATCCAGCTTGGATCCTTCAATGCATGAATTACTTTTTTGGGTTCTTCTTGTTATAGAAAGCAAGCAAATAAGCAATTTTGAAAGTCTTTATGGTTTGTTCTTTGCTGAACTGAACTAAACAAACCATGTTCTTCCAAATTCTTTGTCATTCTTCTTGTTTGGGGTGCTGAATTCAAGTCTTTAATAATTTGTTTAACTAGACTGAGGAATATCAGTGTCCTTTCTCTTGTGACGTACCAGCAAAAGAACAAAATATTCTCTGACCTCAAACACTACTTTTGGGAGGAACCCTACCTCTTCAAAGTATGTTATGACGGTATGATCAGACGCTGTGTCTCTAGACCAGAAACCTGAACCATTTTAGATCAATGTCACCACGGACCCACCGGTGGACATTATGGACTGAATACAACAGCTAAAATAGTCTTAGACTCAGGTTTCTACTGGCCGACAATCATCAAAGAAGCTCATACTCAAGTCCACCTTTGCAAAGCATGTCAAAAGACATGAAATATTTCAAAACTTGATGAGATGCCCTTAAACATCATTCAAGAATGCAAATTTTTTGACATATGAGGTGTCGATTTTATAGGACCCTTTCCAAAATCATACAAGTTCGAATACATCTTAGTCGCTGTCGACTATGTATCTAAATGGGCCGAAGCATAAGCTCTACCAACAAATGATGCCAGAGTTGTTATTACTTTTCTAAAGAAACTATTCTGTCATTTCAGAATGCCCAAAGCTCTCATAAGCGATCGAGGAACTCATTTCTGCAACAAAATAATAGAAAAAACTATGAAAAGATATGGAGTGGACCGATTCTCTACATCATACCACCCTCAAACAAATGGTCAAGTTGAAAACATGAACATAGCTCTTAAAAGAATTCTTGAAAAAACTGTTAAAGACAATCATGCCATCTGGTCAAGGATGATGCTCTGTGGGCTTTTCGTACAGCTTACAAAACACTAACCGAAACAACACCATACAAGCTCGTATATGGTAAAAACTGCCACCTTCCATTTGAAATTAAACACCGTGCATACTGGGCCCTGAAAACTATAACCCAAATCTCATCGCTGCTTGTGATAAATGAATGTTTCAATTGTATGAGTTAGACGAACTCCGACATCAAGCCTATGAAAACTCTCATCTATACAAGGCAAGAACCAAAGTCTAGCATGACAGAAAACTCAAGATGAGAATAGAATTCAAACACGGAAACAAAGTGTTGCTCTTTCATTCAAAATATAAATTCAAACAGCCGAAACTCAAATCTCGCTGGCTAGGACCATACGTAGTAAACATAATATCCATCCGGATATGTTGAACAATATGAAAAAGATGAAAAAAAATTCATTGTTAATGGCTATCGACTAAAGCTATATCATGAAGAAGAAGATTATAATGACCAAAGGGAAGCAGTCACTCCCTTCTTTCCGAAAGAATGAACTCCAGAAGCATGAGTCTAGCTAACGACTCTCTTAAAAATTAAGCGCTTCTCGGGAGGCGACCCGTGCTTTAATTAAGCGTGGAGGAGTCCCCCCTCCACTCATTTCTTTTATTTGTTTTCTCTAAAAAAACCAAAAATATTTTCTTTTTGTGTGCTTTTGTGTCTTTACTTTTATGCAGGTAATATAGCTTAAATCTGGAAAATTATGGACTATGCTCAAGGATAGCTCTTTCGCAGCTACATTTCTCTATGCCCGAGAAGTACCGTTTTCCCTTAATTTTCCCTATTTTCTAGTTTATCAGATATCACATTAAGGGCAATGTTCAACTTAAGTGTGGAGGGGAGCCAAATAGGAAAAATTAATCATATCCCTCCATGTTTTCCCTGCCAAAAATTTTTCCAACTGATATTTTATGAAAATAAAAAAACAAAAAACTTTAATATATATGCTTTTATCTAAAATATAAAAAATGCTCTTAGTAAGGCAAATCCAACTGGATTGACACTATAACTAGCACAAAACCAGTCCACTAAATTATGAGAAGTTAAAGCCTTAAAAATATTCGGGTACCCACCCTTGGTACCTAAGATAATTAATGCCTTTAGCTTGTTCGAATTAAGGTTTAAATGCAATTGCAAGTGTCTCATCCATCGTTATGGCTGTGTATTTGTAATTTTTCGCCTTTTCTAGAGCAATGGTATTGGTTGAAAATTATATTTGAGTGAGCCGGCAATTTAGTAGATCTAAAACTTGTGGTTGATCATCATTTACTAGACCGCAGTGAGATTAATTTATAGACAAAATCATATGTTATGAGGAGAAATAAATCCCGCAAGCTCCTGTATCTACATCACTCCCTTTTAGTGCTATTGTGTCGAAGAAATCAAAGTTAAAAGCAAGAAGTTCCGTGTCAGCCTTAGTTATCGTATGGTATAAAAAAGAAATATTTTAGTTTAAAGGCTCAAGTTTCGACACAAGAGAAAAGTATATGCTATTCACCCTCATCAGTATCAAGTTCTCCCGTTTTAGATTTTGTCTGATGCTCACGCCTCATCGGACATGTTATGTGTCATGCACAAGCCTATGGTAGCTATCAAGATTATGTCAGTGCATCTGAGTGTTTTCGTAATTATAAACCCTATCTAAGTGGCTCGAGTGAATTAAAAATCAAACACATTCCATTATGAGGTGCTCTGTTATGTGTCTATGCCTGAAAAGTTAACTAAACCAGTAAACACTTGTAAAATCTAAAATTTTCTCCATGTCACGATGAATGATCTTATTTTTCTCTCTTTGAATTGCTTGAAGGCAAGCAACACCTAAGTGTTGAGGGATTTGATAATGCCTTAATTATATAGGTTTTTGGCGGCATTATTTATATATATTTTATCATTTTTCGTGAACTTTCAATACTTAATAGCATAAATTATGTGCATGTTCACTTGAAGCCATCCCGAGCTCAAAAGATATAAAGTTCAAGTGTTTATAGTTACTAGAAACCAAGATAGAATAAAAGAAAGGACCCAAAGCTAAAAAAAGACCAAAGTATGCCGCACTTACCCTAAGTACGCCGCACTTCCCTTCGAGTCCAAGAATTAAAGACAATTAAATGAAGACTGCATTTAATCAGCAAGTACGCCGCACAATATTTCTTGTGCGCTGCACTTCCCATCAAAACTATGAAGAAGAATTAAATGGAATTAAATACACCTCGCATTTACACCCTAAGTGCGCCGCACAAATAAATTTGTGCGCAACACAAATAACTTTGTGAGCCGCACTTCCACTCAAAATCAGCCTATAAATAGAGACGAATTTTCACTCCAAAATCATATATTCAATTCACTCAACACTCCTTCAATTATATTCCATTCTAATATCAGCTCTTCATAATTCCATCATAAATCGTTCCCAAACCTCTCATTCATAAACACCATAAACACTTGAAGATTGAAGATCAAACCACGAAGAACGAAGAAGAACATCATAATATTTAGTAGAATAAAGGTTGTATTACGATTCCATACTTGTTACGGGTAGAATTTTGATCCATATTCTTACCTGGACATAGTATGTTTCTTGTTTATCTATTTGCTTTTGTTATGAACTTCATAGCCATGAGAGGCTAAATCTCTCATGACTACTCGGTGAAAATAATATAATGAATAAGCGTTTGGTATAATTATGATCTTGTTAATCCTAATCTTATGTTATAATCCTATCATTTCTAATCTCATCAACTTTGATTATATACTTACTCCAGTATAGGTTGAAAGACTTGTTGTGAAATATATAGTTTTAAAGATTTGTCTTTAATCTTTATCGTCTATGACGAGAAATCCACTTATGTTATTTGATAAACAAAATAGATTTGATATAATAGTAACTGGATTATTTGAGTGACACACTTGATCGAGTTAACTAAACATAAGTCTTAAGTTAAACAAGTGAATTTGTGAAAACATTTTCTGACGAGAAAACACTTTTTATAAATTCAAGTCGTAAGTTTGAGAGCGTAACTATTACCATTGCTTATGAATTATATGAAATTATTCGAGTAGTCATCTTTCTCATTATTGAATTCAGTTTAGTTTATTTTAAATCTGTTAAAGTTTATTTTTCAGCTGATTATTCGACACTACGCAAATCCCTGTAAATGACATGGTCTTACCTAAAAGGATTATACTACATACGTGGTTTATACTTTTACCCGTGTGTTTTTATCTAATAATTGGTAATCTCAGTCTTATAGATTTAAAGCTTTTGAAACACATCAAGCTTTTACTAACAACCTTCGGGAGCTAAACTCAGAACGTGACACACAACATTCATATTAAAAATATTAACAATATATTTAAACGACCGATATAGCGACGATAAACCAAGAAACTACACTCCTACAAGAAAGGTTAAATTTATCAGGTACATGGAGTTGGGTATGAAGACAATTTTGTAATTACTCCTCTAGGTATGCTATCTATGATATGTTTTTTTAACGACGTTAAAGTAACAAATTCTCAACTCTCTTATATTATCTATTTTCATTCTGTCAAATCTTCAGTTTTTGATGAGGCACTCGAGTACTTACAATAATCTATTATTAGATATATCAAATTCCAAATGAGTGCAAGTGCGGTCAGATTCAGGGGAATTGAGCTCCTTTTTTACAACGCATTGGATCTATAAGAAATGATAGTTTCATGTTAAAGAAGATATAATAAGGTCACCAATTAGAAGAAATAAAGCATGAGAAAGCATATATAGCTGCATGGATGTTGAGCATCATGAATAACATAGCCATTTATAGTATGAGTTAGATTTTGAAACCAATTAATGAGGTGTCATTTATACACTTTTTTGAGGTCATTTAACTCCCTAAATCATGCAAATATGCCCAGATTATGTGCTTAATCATTTGTTTCATGTTTTTAGCACTTGGATGGCGTTTGGAGGAAATATAAGTAACTTGGGCTCATTTAGAGAAGAAACGAACAAGACTACGACTCTACACCAAATCCCTTGAAGAACTGTGCATACAGTGCGTGGAGACGGCGTCACGAATCCTAAGCGACGGCGTCAAGACTTTCAAGATGACGGCGTCAGATATTTGGCGACGGCGTCAGAACGTAACCGACTTAAAAAGTCTCTAGAAGGATCGACATGGTGAAAGTGTCACGATTACAACACAACGCCGTCACGCCGCTTTTCCTATATATACAAAACCAATTTTAGGGTTTTAAGTGTGTAACTTTTGGGAGACGAACCCTAACTTTTATATTCAAGTTTGGTAGCTTTTTAGGCCGTATTTAGGGCCTCAAAACCCTATTGTAACAGTCTTTTACATGTTTTAATCAAGTGAAGTTTATCTATCCCTTTAATCTTTCAATATGTCTATGTGTTGTTGGGTTAAATCTTGTTCTTCTCTCTTGTTTAACATGTTAGGCTAGATCCATTAGTATTTACTTATGATTGCATAAAACTTAGATTGTAGATCCTTTTATTGTTGCTTCTTATGATGGATGTGCACGTTAGGCTTTAGAAAACTAGCCATAAGATATTAAATTGGCATAGACGTCTAGGGAAATGCGAGTGTGTAGAAAGGATACCATCGGTAACAGTCTTCATACTACCTTAGCCCTAATATATTTGATCCCTCTTAAGATATTTCAAATTCATTTAATATACTCTAGGGGCCTTGTAATAGTCTTCATACTACCTTACTTGTGCGTTGCCTTAACGGAATATTATATAGATGGTGGGTTCGTGTAATTCGTTCATGACTTAGGAAATACTTACACAGATCATCACAAGTTTGACAAAGCAACAAGATTAAGAGAAGTAATCTGAGGAGTAGTGCATGATTAAGTAAATACATTCGTTTATCATATAAGTTATCACCAAAGTAGTTTAGATTATTATTTAGTTTAATTAGCTAAAACCAAACAAAACCTCTATAACCATGATTTTACCTGCTTTCTATAAAATAAAAATACAAAAAGAATCTTCGCTCAACCCCATAGACCTTTGTTAGGTCTTGATCGAACCTTCCCAACCTATTCGTCTAGAGAACGATAACAACTCCAGAGTCTTGCCCTACTATAGTACAACGGTTAGATACTCTGCCTAAGGGATTGTAAAATTTCTTGTGTGAAGTCTTTATGAGACCTGCATCACCAATGTTGGTTTAAGTAGGTTATGTATAGCTTTTTCTTAACAAATATCCGTTAGTATCAACGAATTTAAAAAGTAACCTGTTGGACTTTGTAGAGCTGCCAACTCAACACTTGACACTATCATTGTACAGGGTTGGGGGAGATTGGAGTATAACATATGCACCTTCGCCATTTTATATGACATCAAAGATGAAATCTCTTTACATCGAAGGTTACGACTATTTGGTCTTTGATTTAACACATGATGACAAAGTCCAGATACAGGTGAAGTTTCCATTTCGGCTGCTATGTTACTTCGTTAAATCTGGAAATACATTCTATAAAGATCAAATCAACTGGTTTTTAGATTAACATCTAAACCACATTTTGCTATAATATAAACATCATGGTTTTCTACATAAGCTATTGTTATGAACTTAAATGTATTCATCAGTTATCTTGAAAAGTAACTAAATTATTACGACTAACTGCAAATACATGGAGATAGTATTGAAGGTAGATTTTGTATTGAAACTCACCTTCTGAGCTAATTGAACAATTCATTGATTCCATAGGCAGACCACCTCCATTTTCTGATTGGATCATATCTGGTGTTGTTAGAATGCAAGGTGGAACAAATAAAGTCCATCGTGTTTGGGAAGAATCGGTTGTTCATGACGTTCCAATTTCAGCATTTTGGTTGCAGGTAATATTCATATGTCCTAAAACCATAGCAAGTCCGTTGCAAAATCAGTTTCTAGTGTTTGAGTAACCTATTTCTACATATGATTATGTCGAGTTAAATAATCAGTCTAATAATAGCTACAATAAAACTGAGTATCAAAAGGTTGAGACAAAATTAATCATGTCTACTTGTTTAGCTATGAAGCCTATGATAGTTTGCATAAATTTTACAAATAATCAGCATTTGCTAACCATTTAACACTAGTAAAAGTGATTATAACAACTTGAAGCAGCAAAAGCAAAAGCAAATCCAAACTCAATCATTATTATTCTAATGAAGGAATATTTAATTATGAGTACTCACTATCACATAATAACTTCTAATACGCAAGTCCAAACACCCCTTTAGAGTAGCAACGGCTATGGAGCGGATTCCAGGCAGGAAGTTCCCTTCCCATCTCCAAACATGATAACAAAAATAGTTTCCAAACCAATTCTGAACCAAGTAAGACGGCATTCTCTTCTTGAATATTGGAAAGTTAAAACCGCTAAATGACCAACTGGTTTAGCTACCTCAAAATACTTATTTTGCTCTCCCTCAAAAGTAAAGCCATCTTCAATGACACCAAGGATCCCAAAGGCTTTACAAAATGTTAAGTTCTAGATTCTTTGTAGCTGCTAAATACTGCTTGATGGCCGCTGGTAAATATTGCACGTAGGCCTCCTCATTAGTTTTAAAAGCACCAAGGAAATGATCACCAAATTACATGTTGAGTGTAACTATCCATATGATTCTGCATTTCTCGCAACCGATGGAACTGCAATCATCCTTTAATAAAGACTTGGCAGATTTTAGTTCTTCCGAAGCTAATTTCCAAAACGATTTTTATGGTATATTTTTATGAAATAATCAATGGGTATTAATTGCATACCAATTGGCTTGAAAGTTATTATTTTTAAGGAAATTTTAAGATAATCAATGTTACACAAGAAGCCTCTCTAGTAAGCCACAAGACATACATGAAAAAAATATAACTACTATTGTGTGTGTATGTGGTTGAACCAGCATTCTTCACCAATATCATTTAAAATGGGTCTATTTGAGCATTTTTATTTTATATTTTGGGCCAACTGAGACACACAAGAACCAGGTTCATTGAATCACTTAATAGCTAATCATTAATACAATAATGTTGAGACTGAAGTTACTTTGAACTTCATTAATCATTTTTTGGTTTTTTTGGACAATCATATTTCTAAGGTCTGATTAATTTTATATTACTTTCATAAAGATGAGTAATTGATATGATATTCATTGCAATGTACTTCTTGAAATACCATGCCTACCACATACATAATAGATAGTTTCTATACACGCAAATGACCAACCAAATCTACATGAAGTAAAAAAAAATCAATACCTAGACATGTTGAGAAAGCAACTATAAACATTGGCAAATTGAGTAAAGATGCTATACTTATGCTAAGTAGAAATTTAGTTTCAGCCTCATTTGTGTTTCCAATCATTTCCTCAAGAGTCCCTGTATGGATAATTAAAGCATGCATAAAACAGAGATTCTAAACAAAACAAATAAACTATAGGGTAAAGCTAGAGCTTCAAAGTGGCACCTGTAGAGCACTTTCAAGATAAATTCTGACTATACTTCATGGATTTAGAATTAAATGTAACTGATTTCCACATGATGAAACACACTAAGGAATCATATCAAATCTCTTGCAGACATACTTTCTTATCCTAATGGTTTCACCTTGAACATCAACATCTTGTTTCCCTCGATGCCATTCGATATTAAAGGATTGCGAAAGAAGTGCATCACGCAGACTATAGCCTTTATCAGCATAAGTGAGTGCCTAAAAATATATTACATATTAGAAAAACTAAAAACCAATGACCCATAAAGAATAAAAATCCAACAACGATATCACGATTTTCTTTTTCATGGACACAGTAAGTTATACGGCCATCTCATTAAATGGGCCAGGTGAAATAATATCCATTTAATCAGTCCTTTCCTGAAATGCAAAAATATAGAAACACTAAAAAATTAATTCACAGCTGCTTCATCTTGATGCAGTTTCCTTATTATATCACTCATGTGGTCATTTCTAAATAACGATATAACCGTGCTCTATTTACTTTTTATACAGACCAAGAGAAATGACTTCCATAAATATGCTAATTATAATAGATTAATTGCAAGAGTTGGTGAGGGGGATGGTGCATGCAACGAGATGTGACATGTTGTTCATGAGTTCTGGCCAAGCAGAGCATGGAGGTTTTCATGGCAGCCTTTGTCCTGTGTTTTGAGTATGATGATGAATATTGGATTGTACACCTGGAAATGGTTAAACCAAGTTGCCAAGGTCTATAAATGTCAAGGATAAGAATTCAGGCCTTTGATAGATAATGTTTAAGAGAAACCCAACGACCAAAGGATGAATATGGATTTATAAATTTCAAACTTTAATGAAATACGAAGATGCCTATGATAACATTTGAAATTCAAAGAAAGTGTGTATATGTTCTCAGTAGGAATAACCATAATACATACGAGAATCAACCAGAATTAATTGTGATCCTTATTTACTATTTTTTATATGGTTTCCTATTTCATTTATATCTACAGCTACCATAAATGATCTTAAGTTTGAGAATTATTAGTTTAGAAGAAAAATATGACAGCTGAAATCTACTATGCCAATTAGCTTACAGTTATAGCTCTGTAAAGCACAATTTAGGGAAATTAAAACATACAAAAATAAATTTAAGACGAAATTAAGTACCTTAGTCACTAATCCCTTTATAGTCAATCTCTCAACCAAATGATAATACACGCATGCAGCCTTAAAATTATCAAAATCCTGCAATCAAAAGTGATGATAGAAACAACATTCTTGATTTCATCAATGGTTTTCTGTGTTTTTATAGCATGAGCATCAGAATGTGAATTAACCGATGAAATAGTAGGGCAAACTGAAAGACAAAGTTCGACTCCAACTTTCTGTGCATCTTGCTATACGTTTTTTGAATAGAGATTGTTGTATGTTTGAAGCTATGAATATGTCGTATAGTGTCAAACTAGGTTAAACATATTAAAAGTTGTAATTATCTTCCAAGAAAGTATGCAAGGTTTTTTTGTGATTGATATCTTCTGAAAATCAATTCCTAAATTATCTAAAAAGAATATATACATTATATACCGACTTTTAGAATAGTAGATTATAGTAATTCTTTTTTGCATGAGCTTATATATTTTAACTTGCAAGATATAATTCCAAAAAATATGCTAGTCTAGTGGTTATGTAGTTTGTTAATATCACAAAGAAATGAGGTTCAAATACTATAGATGGCAATTTTTTCAAAAAACTGTATTTTACAAACAAAAAAGTATTCGTGATGACATGATTTATGACATGGCTTTAATTTGTGATGACATGGCTTTTTGGGATGATTAGTAGACATTATGATGTGACATACATCATTATATATATATATATATATATATATATATATATATATATATATATATATATATATATAGGGAGGCGTTATTGTGGTGAATACTCTTAGAGTGGAAAACGATAAGCACACTTATAGACCATTGGATCAAACTTGATGAATCAAGATTAAATTTAATTAAATGAGTGGCTTAATTATAATAAAATAGAAAGCTAGTAGCATTATGTACCAATTTAATAATGCCATATACCATCAATTTCTGCTATAAATATGAACACAAATTATTTTTATTTTTTATTTTTTGGAATTTGCTATACACTTCCCACTAGGCAATGATTAAGATACATATAAACAAAAACTTGAACTTTATTCAATTAAAAATCATGTTTATTTAAGGTAATTTGTATATTTATTTATTATGCATTAATTACATAACTACTTTAAATATGTAAAGAATATGTTATTTAAGGTAATTTTGTTGTTTATTTATAGTGCATTAATTACGTACACATTGTCATAAACATTACCCAGTGGGTAGTGTATAGCAAAACTCATATTTTTTTAACCTTTTATGTACTTCGTAATATATTTTTTAATATAAACTGATACTTATGGATCTTTCCCACCAACATTTTTATCATATTAAATTCCAATAGAGTAATGCTATTTAGACCTACAACACATGCCTAATGCACGAATTACTTGTAAACTTGTATTATGCATTTTATCTTTTCAAATTTCCACCAATCATTTTTTAGAATCAACTAATCAAATCATTAGGTATATTTCTAGGCATGATTAGTAGGCACAACAATTATTTTTGATGAGGTGTCATTTTATACACTATTTTGGGGTCATTTAACCTCTTAAATTATGCAAATATGCCTAGATTATGTTCTTAATCATTCGTTTTCAGGTTATTAGCACTTGGATGGCATTTGGAGGAAATATACGTAACTTGCGCTCATTTGGAGAAGAAACAAACAAGATTACGGACTTGCACCAAGATTCACCAAGAAGTATTGTTCTCAGAGCATGTAGACAGCGTCACAGGCATAAAGCTACGCCGTCGTGATCTATCTAATGACGGTGTCTGGATATTGGCGATGGCGTCACAATGTAGCCGACTTAAAGTGGATCTAGAACCATCTACGTGGCGACGACGTCAGGAGCATAATGCGACGCCGTCACGTCGATATGTGTATATATACAAATCTGATTTTAGGGTTTTAGTATGTAACTTTTGGGATAAATTTGTATAACTTGGGGAGATGAACCTTAGTCCTTGTAGCAGCTTCATAGGTCGTATTTAGGGCCTCAAAACCCTATTGTACTACCTTGGATCCATGTTTTAATTCAAGTAAGGTTATTTATCATTAATCATTCAATATGTCTATGTGTTGTGTGATTGATTTATCTTCTTACTTCCTTTATAACATGCGAGGCTAAACCCTCCTTTGTATTTGCTTATGATTGCATGAAAGTCAGATTGTAGATCCTTTTACTATTTCTTCTTGTTGATGAATGTGCGCATTAGGCCTTAGAAAACCAACTTTTGTCTGTATGACATCTAGGGAAACGCGAGTGCGTAGAAAGGATACCATAGGGTAACAGTCTTCATACTACCTTACCCCTTATATGGTTGATCCCTCTTAAGGTATTTTACACGCATTTAATATACTCTTAGGGGCCTTGTAATAGTCTTCATACTACCTTACTTGTGCTTTGCCTTAACGGAATATTAAATAGACGACGGATTCATGTAATTTGTTCATAACTTAGGAAATGCTTACACATTACATCACAAGTGTGACAAGGAAACATGATTAGGAGAAACAATCTAATAAGTAATGCACGATTAAGTAAATACATTCAATTATCATAAAGTTATCTCTAGTAGATTAGTTTATCAATTAGTTTAGTTAGTAGTTTATCAAACCAACCTCTCAAATCATAGATTTACATGCTTTCTAAAATATAAAAACACAAAAATAATCTTCTCTCAACCTTTAGAATTCTATCAGACGGTGATCAAGCCTTCCCAACCTATTCCCCTAGAGAACGATAACAACCCCCGAGTCTTGCCTATACTACTACTACAACAGTTAGGTACTCTGCCTAGGGAGTTGTAAAACTTCTTATTGAAGTCCTATGACGACCACATCAAGTTTTTGGTGCCGCTATTGGGGAATAGTAGGTTTTGATCATTGTTTAACTTAGTTTTACTCGCTTGAATCCTTTCAAGCGAGACTTTAATTTTTGCATATTATCTTTCTTGTAGTCTATCTTTTCTTCGTGTTATCTATTTTGAAAATCTATCACCATGACACGTAGCACCATTAGAAGGTTAACCAAACCCATCGACGAGCCTGAAAGAGAATTCGAAAGGCTTAAGAGAGCCGCCTAGCGTATACATCAGAACGAATATCTTGCTATAGCCAGAAGAAACCTCTTTGATGCTAAAGCATCCTCCTCCAACAACGCCTCCCAAAACCCTACATGAACATTCCCACCCTAATCCCCCTGGTTTCCAAAACCCAATCACCCTTCTAACCAAACAAACTGGAAGAATCGTCGACTCACGCGACATTTGGTTAATTCAAAAAAACATATACATTCTAAGGATTAAGAAATGAGGACCCCCTCCATCATGTTAAGCACTACTTAAGTATCGTCGATAACATATAAGCTGACGGAGCCACAAGGGATACATCTAGGCTACGCTTCTTCTACTTCTCCCTCAAAGGAAAAGCGGCAGAATTGCTTGACAGAATACCTCCCACTCAAATCACGACATGGGATCAGCTCGTATCACGATTCCTTGACCACTTATTTTCGATAGGACGTACCTCGTCCCATAGAGATTTAATCCTTCAATTCAAACAAAGGGATGACGAACCCATCAAAACTGCGTGAATCCGTTTTCAGGACTTAATCAAACAGGTTCCCCATCACGGGATACAAAAATGGCTTCTGGTACAAATATTTCACGACAACATATCTTAGGATAACCGTAGGAAACTCGATCAATTCGATCAATTCTGCTTTAACTCTCTCACCAAAGAAGAGGGATGGAATCGAATTGAAGAGTATGTCCAATACCAAGACGAGCTATGAGACGACCTGTCACCACCCATGAACGTCTCTTCCATTTTGGAGGCAATGCAACCTACATTTAGGGGACGTCTGAAAAGGGCTTGCAACCAAATCTCCTACCTCAAAACACCTGCTCAAAAGGTTAGGTTGAAAAACCCATACCTAATTTGCGACTACTGCGAAGGATCCCACGAGGCTGATGAATGCAAACAGAATGACCCGACCAAACAGGTATGCCTATCCGGGGGAGACATCTATGATGATCCTTCCCTTCTGAGGTTCTATCAGAACAATGATACCCCACCATGGTGGAACAGAAAACGTAAAGAAAAAGGATAAGATGGCCCCGAATGGACTATTAGAAGTAGGTTTGAAGACGAGCTCGCCAACTTTATGCTCGAAAAGAAGTCCCACACCAAAGGTATAGGAGAAATGCTTGATCAGCACCATAAGAAATTGCATGAACAATTCTCCCAAATCCTCTCCACGATAAGGAAAAGCAAAACTCCTAAACTTGAAGCACCAACTTTTGCCATAACAACCAGATTGGGAGTTAGCACTAAAGACCCACCTTTCCCAGCTCCATCGCAATTAACATCTGCCAACCATACTGAGGGAGCAACTAAAAAAGAAGGGCCTGAGGACGCAGGACCAAGCATCATACAAGAACCTGCCCCTCGGCCATCCATCTTTTACCAACCTTCCAAGTCGTCCAATCTGCCCTTTTCGTCCAGATTAAAGAAGCAGAAAAAGGATGACGAGGATGTGCGACTCCTCTCAATCTTTAAACAGATCCACATCAACCTGCCGTTTCTAGAAGCCATGATCCACATGCCAAAGGGAGCCAAGGTTTTGAAAGATCTCCTTTCACATAAGGAAAAACTTGAAAAAGCAGCCTCCTCGGTCAAACTTAGTGAGGAATGTTCTGCTATCATCCAAAGGAGTCTGCCCCAAAAAGAAAGGGACCTTGGAAGCTTCACGCTTCCATGTCTTATCGGACCCCTGGCAGTCAAGAATGCCTTAGCTGATTTAGGAGCAAGTATAAATCTCATGCCACATTCTCTCTTCCGACGATTAGGGATTTCTAAACTTAAACCAACCAAAATAAGTATTCAACTGGCCTACCGATCTATCAAATACCCCATCAGGGTCTGCGAGAATCTATTGGTAAAATCAAGCAAGTTCATCTTCCTAGTTGACTTCGTAGTTTTGGAGATAGAGGAATATGAGTTAGTCCCAATCATCTTGAGACGACCTTTCCTCACCACGACAAGAGCTATAATTGATGTTCACAAAGGAAAATTTAGTTTAAGAGTTGGAAGTAAAGCCGTTACCTTTAACATTAGGAATTCCATGAAATCCAAACACTCATGCGACGATTACCTATACTGCGCCGACCACACTGCTAAGATGATCCAAGAACAATGAGATGGCACAGTAAGTCATGACGAAAAATAGGCTGAAGAAGAAGAAGAGGAAGATTCTAACAAAGTGCATGCAGTTTCCTTCTACATTGGGACAGAGCCGATAGAGCCACTCGAATGGAAGGCCCCGTAGAATAGATTAAAACCATCAAGTGTCGAACCACCCAAACTTGAACTGAAGGAGTTATCTGAACACCTAGACTATGCTTTCCTCTAGGAAAATAACCAACTCCCAGTGGTCATTTCATCCGCATTATCCATCGCCGAGAAAGCCAGGCTTCTTGAGGTTCTTAAGAATCATAAAGGGGCAATCGCCTGGAGTATTGCGGATATAAAAGGGATCAATTTCTCTTTCTGCACTTACAAAATTCTCATAGAAGACGAGTTCAAACCATGTGTCCAAACTCAAAGACGAGTAAACCTCAACATCAAAGAGGTAGTAAAAAAGGAAGTCATAAAGCTCCTTGACGTACGATTAATCTACCCTATCTTCGACAGTCCTTGGGTGAGTCCTATCCAGGTTGTCCCAAAAAAGGGAGGAATAACCGTAGTAAAGAATGAGAAGGATGAGCTCATCCCACAAAGGACGGTCACTGGATGGTGCGTGTGTATCGACTATCAGAAATTGAATAACATGACCCAGAAGGATCACTTTCCACTCTGTTTATTGATCAGATGCTTGAATGTCTAGCTGGGCATTAGTACTACTACTTTCTAGACGGGTTTTCTGGATACCTTCAAATCCCTATCACCTATAAAGATCAGGAGAAAACCATATTCACCTGCCCTTACAGAACATTTACATATAAATGAATGCCCTTCCGATTATGTAATGCCTCAACAACCTTTTAGCGCTGCATGACAACCATATTCCATGAGCTTATCGAAGATAGCATGGAGGTATTCATGGATGATTTCTCCGTCTTTAGTAACTCTTTCGACCACTGCCTAAAAAACCTTGAAAAGATGCTAAAAAGGTGCGAGGAAACCAACCTTGTGTTAAACTAGGAAAAGTGCCATTTCATGGTAAAAGAAGGGATCATCCTCGGCCATAAGGTTTCACGTTCAGGAATTAAGGTCCAGAAAGCAAAAAATCAAAGCAATCTCCAAACTACCATACCCCACGAATTTGAGATCCGCCTGAAGCTTCCTAGGACATGCTGGCTTCTATAAAAGATTCATAAAGGATTTCTCATAAATCGCACGCCCAATTACCCAGCTCCTGGTTAAAGACACCCTATTAATTTCTCCGCAAAGTGCATCTAAGCATTCAATAAGTTAAAACGTAAATTGACACAAGCACCAATCATGACCAAGCCAGATTGGTAATTACCATTCGAAGTCATGTGCGACGCAAGTGATTATGCTGTCGGAGCAGTACTAGGACAGAGAATCGACAAACATTTCAAACCCATACACTACGCTAGCAAAATGATAAACGAGGCTCAAGAGAATTACACAACTACCAAAAAGAAGCTTTTGGCTATCATCTTCGCATTCAATAAGTTCCGTCAATACTTGGTCTTGTCCAAGACCGTCGTTTTCACGGATCACTCGGCCGTGCGATACCTCTTCACTAAACAAGATGCAAAACTACGACTGATTCGATGGATCCTGCTACTCCAAGAATTAGATATCGAGATCCGTGATAAGAAAGGTGTCAAAAATCTAGCAGCTGATCATCTCTCCCGACTTGAAAACCCTGATCTTGGAAAACTAACCAAGGCTAAAATAAGGGACTTATTCCTTGAAGAGTAGTTAATGGCAATTTCTAACAAGAACAACGAACCATGGTATGCTGACTATGCTAACTATCTAGCTAGCCGAGTACTACCCTTCCGATCCACTAGTCAAGAGAAGCAAAAGTTCTTTAGCGATTTGAGGCATTATTTTTGGGATGAACCATGCCTATTCAAATAGTGTGCTGACCGAATCATACGAAGGTGCGTGGCCAGAGAATAGGCGGCACAAATCCTTCGACAGTGTCACAGCGGACCTTCTAGAGGACATCATGGCATCGCCACTACTACGAGAAAGGTCTTCAAAGCCGGATTCTATTGGCCACATATATTCCGCGATGCACGTAAGTTGGTCCAAGTTTGCGATGCATGTCAACGAGCAGGAAACATCTCCTTAAGGGATGAAACACCTCAAAAATACATCCAAGTCTGTGAAATATTCAATGTCTGGGGAATAGACTTTATGGGACCTTTTCCCTCATCAAATGGAAACAAATACATCCTGGTATCTATCGACTACGTATCAAAGTGGGTAGAGGCTCAGGCCTTTCCCACCAATGATGCTCGGAACGTAGTAAACTTCCTTGAGAGACTCTTTGCACGATTTGGAATACCAAAAGCCCTTATTAGTGATAGGGGTACTCATTTCTGCAACTACTAAATGGTGAATGAAATGAAAAGGTATGGAGTGGTTCACCGATTCTCGACCGCGTATCACCCTCAGACAAACATGCAGGTCGAAAACACAAACCGGGCAATAAAACGTATCCTTGAGAAAACCATCAGGAACAACAGGAAAGATTGGTCCAACAAATTAGATGATGCATTATGGGCATTCCGGACAACGTTTAAAACCCCCTTAGAAACAACCCCCTTTAGAATTATCTACGGCAAGACGTGTCATTTTCTTGTCAAATTAGAGCACAAGGCCTACTGGGCCATTAAGAACTACAACTTAGACATTATGAAAGCTGGGGCAAATTGGTTCTTATAGATTAATGAGCTGGACGAAATGAGACTCAATGCTTACGAATTATCCATCTCCTATAAGGAAAGAACAAAAAGATGGCACGATAAACGTATAAAAGCAACGACTAACTACGAAAGAGGCGATAAGGTACTTCTCTTTAACTCACATTTAATGTTGTTCCCCAGGAAACTAAAGTCAAGATGGTACGGACCATTTTCGGTATGCAAGGATATGAAAAATGGCGTGATTGAGCTATACGATGAAGATGGGAACGAATTCACCATAAATAAACAACGGGTGAAACCATATCAAAAGAGCGTATTGGACACCAACAGAGATGACGATATAACTTTGGATGATGAAGGAGAAGTCACTTAAAGATGTGTGACTTCGAGTCTAGCTACAAGACTCATAAATAAAAAAGAGTGTTTTTTGGGAGGCAACCCAATATTTACTTTCCCGCATATTAGGAGTGTCTTGTGTTTTAACTCTTTATTGTTTGTTTTATTATGTTTGAATTAGTTATAATCATGCTTTGTTTGTTTATAACTTCGTCTTATTTGCAATCAAAGGTATTTTGCAACAAAATAAGTGTAGGGGAAATATCTGGTTTTAAGAACCAAATTCAAACATTTAAAATAAACTATTTAGATTAATTCGCGTCAGTTTCGAGTCATATGATTGTAATGACTAACTCCAGGTTTTTATGCAGTGCTTTCTTCAGTTTTGACTTATAAAAATTGCGTGCAGAAAATTTCTCATTAAAAACGAATAATAAATTTTCACAGACGCTGGAGACGGCATCAGGAATGATCCTGACGGCGTCGCATCTCCAGCTATGTAAAAATTTGAATTTTTTCTAGTATTTTTGAAAAATAAATGTGCAATATTTTAAATTTGTAATTTTTTTGTAAACCTGCAGAAAAACTTATGATTATATCATTACTCTCATCCTATCTTTACTGCTTTCGTAGAGTCATAAAACCCCTATAAAACTCTTGTTGTATAGTTCTAACCGCTGTCTTTATGCCTTGTGTATTGCTTTGTCTTTGATTACAAGTTATATTTGACAAAAAGAAGCTTGGAAGTTCTCAGAAAGTTTCATTAGACGATTCTTGGAGGACGATTTAACCAGTTATCGCATGTTTCTTCTCCATTATTGAGCAAACCATGGGAGTACTAGTTTCTTTTACTTGTTTTCTTTTCTCTTTATTCGTTTTTATAGGTACTTCTATAGAACATTAGGGACAATGTTCAACTTAAGTGTAGGGGGAAATAAGCCTTTTAAACTATTCTTTCATTTGCCATTTGTTTTGTCCTTGAAATGATGGGTAATATATCGAAACATAGCATAAAAAGGTAATTTTGAACCAAATTTAAAATTTTTTATGACACATACCGACGAAGACGGAGTATTAATAGCGTCTCATGGATAGGAATGTGTATGACTAGCACAAAAACCCTCAAAATTCCACCCTAAAAATGTAAGGTTCGCCTTTAGATCTATAGGAATTCGGGTATCCATTATTGATACCCAAGACAGTTTACACCTTTAGCCTTCTCGAGTTAAGGAGTGAGGAATCATGTGTGTTTATTCCATCGTTACGGATGTGTATATGTGGTTTTGTCACCTTTTCTGGAGCATTGAGATCGGTATTAAATTATATGAGTGTACCGGTAGTATATTAAATTCTAGAATTTGTTTTTGTGATTCATTCCAAGACCGCATAGTGAGTATTAGGATTTGGTTTAGTGGTTAGGGGTTTAGGGTTTTTGGTATAGGGTTTAGCGGTTAGTGGTTTAGGGTTTAGTGGTTAGGTGTTTAGAGTTTTTGGTAGGGTTTAGTGGTTTATGTATACATCATTTGTGATATTTTACCTAGTGATTAAGGGTTTAGGGTTTTTGGTATAGGGTTTAGTGGTTATGGGTTTAGGGTTTTTGGTATAGGTTTTAGTGGTTATGGAGGAGGTTTAGGGTTTATGGTATAAGGTTTAGCGTTTAGGTGTCTAGGATTTTGGTATATGGTTTGATGATTAGGTGTTTAGGGTTTAATGGTTACGGGTTTGGGGATTTTGATGTAGAGTTTAGTGGTTAGAGGTTTATGGTTTTTGGTATAGAGTTTAGTGGTTAGGGGTTTAGGGTATTTGGTATAGGTTTTAAATTTTATTTATACATCACTTTTGATATTATACCTAGTGGTTAGGGCTTTAGGGTTTTTTGGTATAGGGTTTAGTGGTTAGGGATTTAGGGTTTTCGGTATAGATTTTTGAATTTATTTATATATCACTTGTGATATTATATCTAGTTGTTAGGGGTTTAGGGTTGTTGGTATAGAGTTTAGTGGTTAGGGGTTTAGGTTTTTTGGTATAGGGTTTTGTTAATACAAATAATGTCTTAAAACGTTATTTATATTTTTTGACCTCTCAACATTTTGATAATAACAACATGTAAAAATGTTTACAATAAAATTAAACGTTTACAAGTTATTAATCGTAAAATTCCATTTCTAAGACTAGTGATCACTTAAGGTATGAACAAACAAATCATTAAGCATGATTAGTGATCAAGAAAATATTTTTCTCATCCATTACATTTTTACAAAAGATTTTCACAAAATTAATTATACAAAATATTTTCTAATTAAAAGAAAAGTTTAATTAAAAACTTAAATTTTGAAATTCAAATTTTCCTCCAAAACGGAAGCTTCTATACCAGATACAACCTTCCCCACAAAAAGATAAAAAATGGAGCAAAGTCTACTGGCGGCCCCCTTATATATATGAGACCGTCGGGACCGCCGCCAATTACCGTTGACTTTTCCTGTCTATAAATACTGGTCCACCCCTTGCTGAAAATCAGACCTCTTTGCATGAATTTTCTCACACTTCTTTCTCTCTCTAAAACCTTTCATTCTCTCACTAAATATCTTGATCACTAACATTTCTTTATCTTGTTTCAATTGATCTAATCTCTTCTTCTCGTCTCTTCCCTCTCTTTTAAGTGCAAGAGAAGAACACTCCTATTTTCCAAGAAACGAAGTGTTTATTAGTGATCTCTCCTCCTTTCTTCTAAGTAACAAACCTCTATTGTAATTATCTTGTGTACCGTATGATTCGAATAATGTGTAAGTCCGATAGTGTAGATCTAGTGATTGTGTAATGATTGTGAAGTGGTAGATTGGTTCTAGCTAAGATTAGGACTCGACATCTAGTTTAGTATCGAAAAATAACGTAAGCTACGTGTAAACAGTTTTCTCCACCTAAAGGGAGCTTGTTGACATAGTGAAATCTAGAGTCGGATACTCAGGGAGTGGAGTAGGGCGAAGAGGTGCTTCGTAGCCGAACCACTATAAAATCTTGGTGTCTTGGTTTGGTTGTTTCTTTCCTTATCTCTTTACATTATTATTGTTGTTTTCTAGTTTTAGTTTAGATAGTTATTGCTTGTTCATATTGTGGATTGGTTAAACATATAACTCGGATCTAAACATTTTTGAAAGCAAACTTTTAAAACGTAA
Source organism: Tanacetum coccineum (assembly GCA_026074375.1). NCBI lineage: Eukaryota > Viridiplantae > Streptophyta > Magnoliopsida > Asterales > Asteraceae > Tanacetum > Tanacetum coccineum. Next base: position 28,053 of record BQNB010052343.1, read on the forward strand.
AACGAACTTGTAAACTATTCAACCCCCCTCCCCTTCTAGTTTCCACAATTGGTATCCGGAGCCAAGGTCACTCAAGATTTTTAAAATATACTGTATTTTAAAACTTGGATCGATCTATGTATTCCGACAAATATCTAGAAGGGAAATCTATGCAAAGATCACCACTTTTTGAAAGTGATAGTTTTATTTATTAGAAAAATAGATTCGAGACATATGTTAAATCAAAAGATCTAGATCTTTAGAATGTTATTACCAATGGTATTTTTAACCTATTGTACAAAATCCAGAAACCAAATTAGATGAGGTTATCCCTTTTGAAAAACAAACCGATGATCTCAAAAAGAGACTTGCGAAAAATAATGAAGCCAAAATGGTTATTTACAATGCTTTGCCAAAAAAAGAATATGAAAGAATATTCATGTGTAACACGGAAAAAGAAATTTGGAAAACTTTATTAATCACACATCAAGGTAATAGCCAAGTCAAAGAGAATAAGATCGACCTTTTGGTTCAACAATATGAACAAATTGTCATTTCTAAAGACGAATCTATAGATAGTGCTTTTGCTAGATTTAATACTATTATTACTAGTCTTAAAGCTCTTGATGAAGGTTATTCTAGTAAGAACTACATAAGGAGGTTTCTTAGGGCTCTACATCCTAAATGGAGAGCAAAGGTCACGGTGATTGAAGAGTCAAAAGACTTAATGTCACTATCTCTTGATGAACTTATCGGGAACCTCAAAGTTCATGAAATGATCATCAAGAAAGATTCCGAAATAGTCAAAGCAAAAGTTGAAAGGAAATATATTGCTTTAAAGGCTAAGAAAGAATCTAGTGATAAAGAGTGTTCGACTTTCGGTAGCGAAGACGAAGAATACGTCATGGCGGTAAGAGACTTCAAGAAGTTCTTTAAAAGAAGAGGTAGATTCGTGAGACAACCTCAGAATGATAAAAAGACATTCCAAAGAAGCCGTGATGATAAGAATGGTAAAAGTGATAGAAAATGCTTTAGATGCGGTGACCCGAATCATCTTATTGGAGAATGTCCAAAACCATCGAAAGATAAGAACCAAAGAGCTTTTATCGGAGGCTCTTGGAGCGATAGCGGTGAAGAAGATGATGAGAAGGTCAAAAATGAAACGTGTCTTGTAGCTCATGCATCAAGTGACGTATGTTCCGAATCATCTTACATTAGTGATGAAAACTCATCAATTTATGATTTAGCTTTAGACAACGAATATGATAAGTTATGCAAAATGAGTCTAAAGATAATCACTAAGAACAAAAGGTTAAAAGCTACTAGAAATAGTCTAGAAAACGAGCATAGAGAATTAAAAGATAAATTATCCACACTCGAGAAAAACAAGGGAGTTGATCTCGATTGTGCGAAGTGTCATACGCTTAAAATTGAGAATGAAAAACTCAAAAAAGAATCCACTAGATTATATAAATTTGAAAAGAGTACACGTTGCTTAAATGAAATGTTAAGTAATCAAAAACCCTCCGGTGATAAACTAGGTTTAGGGTTTAATTCATTTGAAGCATGGAACTAAGGAAATAAAATTTGTGAAAGCTCATAAAATGATGTTCTCTGATGGAGGTCCCATAAATATTGGCGGCACCAAAGTGCCCAGGCGGCCCCCAAAATAATTATGGGACCGCCACCAGCAATGCCTGGATCTGAGAAAAGTGTGTCTTTTCAAAAATCTATTTTAGGTCCTAGACCAAAACACATAATTGTAAACAAAGCCAAAGTTCCCGTTGCTAGTGACAATGAAGTTAAACAATTCTATAAGCCATGGTCAAAACCCGGATTTGGATTTTCGAAACCAAATTTTAGATCAAAAACTCCACCTCCTAGAAGAATCAATAATAATTATCCTTGTGCCAAAACACCGAAACCAAAAAGGAACATTGGTCGACAAAATTGACCTCGTGGCTTTCCCGTAACTTGGAACAACTTTCCACTTCAAAGTTACATGCCATGGGAAATGTGTTCTCCATTTCCTCATCCCAACCAATTGCATCAAATGCAAGGGATGTTTAGCACTAACAACTTTGGACCTATAAGATATTGGGGACCAAATGTTTAAGTCATTGTACTATATAAATAGATATGCCTTGGAGTCGACTTGGAACCCGAAGAATGGATCAAGGATAGCGGATGCTCTAAACATATGACGGGTAACCGAAAGCTCTTCTCTACTTACAAGGCATACAATGGAGGTAACGTTATTTTTGGTAGTAATCTTCGCGGTAACATCATTGGCAAAGGTACGATTTCTAATGACTCTCTCAAAATAGATAATGTAGAACATGTTGATAACTTAGGATTTAACTTGCTAAGTATAGGACAAATATGTGATAATAAGTGTAGAGTAACTTTCTCTGAACATGATAGTGAAATCACTAAGGACGGTAAAGTCATAGGTAGAGGTATTAGGAAGAAAGGCTTATATGTGATGAAATTAGGAAATAAGCCAAAGGATCAAATTTGTCTAGCAACGATTGATGAAAATTCCACATTGTGGCATAGGAGATTAGGTCACGCAAACATGCGTCTCATTCAATCGTTGGCTTCTAAGGAATTAGTTAGAAACCTACCTAAGCTTAAGTTTGATCAACATTTTTGTGATGCTTGCAAAATGGGAAAACAAGCTCACGCTAGTCACAAAGCTAAGAATATAGTCTCAACGACTAGATGCTTAGAACTTCTCCATATGGATCTCTTCGGTCCATCCACCGTACGGAGTTACGGAGGAAACCGTTACACCCTAGTCATAGTAGATGACTACTCTAGGTATACTTGGACTAGATTCCTTAAGGATAAAACCGAAGCTTTCGATCAATTCGTGTTTGATTAAGCAAAAAAGATGCAATCTATTATTAAAAGTAATTTGTTTTCCTAAATTATGACACTATAAGCTCGACATGTTTGAATCCAATAAATGCCAATAATGCCCCGTGAATTGATGTTCTAACCCAGAAATCCCAAGTACGACATGGTATATGTTTGATTGTCAGGCAATCGGCACAATGAGCGCTACTCTTCTCCAAACGGGGATGTCAATCCCAAATAGATCTATTTTATAATCACATCGCACTCACAATCTTAGTAATGACTAGTTCATGATAATGGATCAGTGGGTTATACGCTAACTGTGGCATAATACAAGTATTATTGCATAAAATGTACATTGCGTTAATTGTTGCTAAAACAAAGCATGTTCTCACCCAAAAGATGTAAATCATTTAAATAATTGTAAAGCATGGGGCTATGAACTCACCTGAGTAGGTATTCCTCTGTGAATGATAAGTATATCCAAGTATGGCAAATAGATCACACCGTCAAATACCTAAGTAAATCCAGCCAGTCTTAGTCTACAAGTTTAGGCTAATGACTTAATGCATAAACTACAATAAATTTTTAGTTTATATATATTGTTATCACTTGTGTGGTGGTGCACATGTTTATTATATTTGTCTTTACTTGATGGCTCTTGGGAAGGTATACGATTACACACGTTAAAGTATATGTATAAGCGTTATTAATAAATATTCATATTTATTAAGTCGTGTTTCAATTTGTATAATATCCGATAAATATCATAACTTGTACGATACGTTAAATGTTTATAAAAATCACTTTTGTTTGTAAAATACCCTTAGGTTTTCTATATTTACAAAAACAGTCCCTATGTTTATGAAAATATAATGTTTACATTTTAACCCCTAGGTTTCCACGTTTATACTTTTAGTCCTTCAGCTTTACAACAATTACACTTTAGGTTCTTTTGTTCTCAAAATAGCCCTTTATGTTTCAGAATTGACAGAAACAGCCCCTGGGTTTTATTAAACAGTTTTGACAGTTTTAACCCTCAAGTTTACAAATTGACACTTTTAGTCCCTTAACTTGTAAAAATTGCATTTTAAGTCCAAATAAGTTCTATAAGTACATAAGCCCTCTTCAAGCTTATTTAAATTATATGACACTGTTTTGCTAAAAAAATAAGCTCGGATAAGCTTATTTGGGCTCGTTAGCCCAATAACCTTAACCCGAAACTATTTCAAAAGTCTTTTAAAGTTTTAATACATGATCCAACTTATTTTCTAGTCTCAATAAGCACTTATGGGATCTGTTTAAGCTGTCCTTAGCTTATGGCTTATTCCATAAGCCAATAACTCTCAGTAATGGGTCTTTGGGCCTGTTAGGAACCCGATAAGCCTCCTAAGCCTTTGGGCTCGATCCATTAACCTTCCAATGTTTATAATAAGCTAAATAAACTGTTTAAGCTCACAAATAAGCTGTCTAGCCTTATTTGTGGCTTTTGGGCTCTCGGTTGGTTACGGTAATGGGCTGCCGGGCGCATTAAGGGTCCGGTTATGTTTACATTTTATGTTAGGGTCCATATAAGTTCAATAAGTACACTAGACCTCTCAATAAGATCAAGGGTGCTTATTAATAAGCTATAGACCCACAAGTTTGGCCTGTTGGGCCTGTTTGGGTCGTACGTGGGCTATTGGGCCTAATAGGCCCATTAAGGGTCCGATTAGTTTATTAAGGATCTTGTAAGGCTTCGTTAGGGTTCGATAGGTTCTTAAGCCCTTGTTTAAGCACTTAATCCCTAAATAAGCTAAACCATAAGCCACATCGCCCCTTTGGTGGGTTTTCGGCCCAACAGTGGACGTATACATCCACTTTGAGTGTAATTGGTTCGTGTTTTGTGGTGTTTAACCCTAAGCCGAATACGTTGAGCTCATATGATCTCCCTATGGTTCGTTTAACATATGCAAGCGTTAAATAAGTTTGTATACACCTTCCCTAGCCACACCATTTCGTTCTTATGAAAAGTTTACTTACGGTTTTTGTGAAATTCGTTTGTAAATGAAAACGCGTAACCCTTAGTCATCGTTAAGCCTTGTTTTGTATATGTTACTCATTCTAGCACCACACAAGATCAAATATATGTATATATATGTACGTGAACCATGCATGGGTTGAACCATGCGTGTTCATACTCATGTATATTTGTAAATTTCACTATATCGTGACCTACACGACTAGAAATCAAAGAAATATTTATAATACGAAAGTGTACAAGCTTGAACGTGACTTACAAGGGTCCTAGTGACTTGGTTGTATGTTGTAACGAGTAGAATGTCAATCCAAACGTGTCACACGATTGTATAACCCAATGTACGCCAACCCTAAGCTTTAAAGCTTATCAAATAACTCAACCTTGGCTCGTGTTCCTCCTTATGAACTTGTATGAATACCCTAGTATTGTTTGTGGGTTCGAATGAGATTTATAAAGGTGTTTGTTTGCGGCTTATGACCTGAGACAAAAGAGACAAGGATGGTTTGTTTGAGAGAGAGTGTTTAATGTGTTTATGAGTTTTCAAGAAGTGTTAAGTGTCAATGTGAGTGTGTATATATAGGCATGAGAACTAGTTAGCTTTCTTAGTCCCAAAATCAAACCAAACCGTGCCCTCTTGTGTAGTTTTGTGGTTTCTAGTTATGAATACATGGTTTTGCTAATACTACTTAGTACACATCTTAATTACAAGATATATGTATAAGATTTACTAGGATTTAACAAGATTTCATGGTTTGTGTATATGTATGTTGTTGCCGCGGGTATCTAAGGAAAAGAGGGATCCAAAGTGGTATTTATCCAATGTGTATTAGCTTAACTAGGAGACATTAAGGACACTTCTTAATTAAACCCTTGATGTACAAGTACTTTAGAGATATTAAGGATTTTCTAGTTGCTTTTGTTTCACCACACCCGGCCCTAGTGGGTTATTAACACAAGATTTTATTAAATTTTGTGTTTAAGGATTAAAAGTGGGTGTTGGTTTGAGTCTAGGTAAGTCTAGGTATATTCGGGGTGTGTCTAAATGTATTTTATTGCGAAACATAAGCCTTTTTACGTGACCAATAAAAATAAAATACGCAAAGTCATTAATTATCTTCTTAATAATTATATAACACTTGATTGATGTAAACCTTAATTTATTTGGTGACCGTTTACGTTAAATAATTATTTCTAGTCTACGCGATTTAGCTTAAAGTTAAATTAAAAGTAAACGTGTATCGGACCAAACTAAATAGTGACGAATAATAGGAGTCATAAAATGACCTGAAATTGAGAAATATTACAGTCTCCACCCGTTAAAAGAGCTTTGTCCTCAAAGCTTAAGACCTTGTAGTGGATGACGAAGCTCGGTTTGCGAAAAGTTGTGGGTATATCTATTTGAACGAATCTTCACGTTCCTAGGTGAACTCAGGACCTCTCCTAGAGTTCCAGTGAACCTTAACCAATGGTATCCGGCTTCGCTTTAACCGTTTGATCTCCCGTTCCATGATTTCAACGAGCTCTTCCACAAACTGAAGCTTATCGTCAACGTGAATTCCTTCCAACGGCATGACTAATGGTTCGTCAGCGTAACATTTATTTAGATTAGACACATGGAAAGTATGGTGAACCCTGCTTAACTCTTGAGGAAGTTCTAGCCTGTAGGCAACTTTCCTAACCTTGGCTAACACCTTAAAAGGTCCAACATATCTCGGGTTCAACTTACCCCGCTTACCAAATCATACAACCCCTTTCCAATGTGAGACCTTGAGCATAACCCTATCCCCAACTTCGAACTCTATTGGCTTATGATTCAAATCAGTGTAGCTCTTTTGTCGATCCTGGGCAGTTTGAATTCTCTGCTTGATCAGGACGATCTTTTCTGTTGTTTCCTCGATCATTTCTGGACCAGTAAGTTGAGTTTCTCCAACTTTGTACCAACACACAGGTGATCGACATTTTCGGCCATAAAGTGCCTCATAAGGTGCGGCCTTTATGCTAGCGTGATAACTGTTGTTATACAAAAATTCAGCTAATGGAAAATGCTTAACCCAGCCTTTTCCAAAATCGATCACGCAAGCACATAGCATGTCCTCGAGAGTTTAAATAGTCCTCTCGCTCTAACCGTTGGTTTCTAGATGATACGCGGTGCTCATACTCAGATCTGTACCCAAAGCTTCCTGAAATGATCTTCAGAAGTTTGATGTGAACCTCCCATCACGATCACAGATGATTGAAACAAGTATTACGTGTCTTGCTACTATCTTGTTTAGGTACAACCTTGCCACTTTGTCCAATGGATCATTCTCCCTTATTGGCAAGAAGTGAGCATATTTTATAAGTCGATCTACAATCACCCAGATGGTGTCAAAACCTTGTGACGACTTAGGGAGCTTGGTGATAAAATCCATCATGATATTATCCCACTTCCACTCGAGTATTACTGGTTGTACTAACAATCCTGATGGCCTTTAATGTTTGGCCTTGACTTTTGCACATGTTAAGCACTTGCTAACATATGTGGCGATGTCCGCTTTCATATTGGGCCACCAATATAGCTTTTTCATGTTTTGGTACATCTTTTCAGAACCAGGATGGATAGAGTACTTAGACTTATGGGATTCGTGCATAACCACGGATCTTAAGTCACCGTAGCAAGGTAACCAACTTCTGCCATTTAAACATAAGGTTCCATTGGTGCGTGGTTCCAACTTTTCCTTGGGTATATCATTTCTGATCATACCACCTACATCTTCTTTCTCAAGGTTCTTTGGTTTCAGGGATTTTATCTGAGCTTTTAGTATTTGTTTGGGAAGATCCAAGCCAATAGTCATAACTAAGGCTCGAACCCGCAATGGCTTAATCCGTTCCTTACGGCTTAATGCGTCGGCCACTACGTTTTCCTTCCCCGGGTGATAACGGATGTTACAATCGTAATCACTTAGCAATTCTAGCCAACGGTGTTGCCTCACGTTAAGCTCCTTTTGGTCAAGAATGTGTTGTAGACTTTTATGGTCGGTGAACATGGTGCATTTGGTTCCATATAGATAATGTCTCCATATCTTTAGAGCAAACACCACCGATCCAAGTTCTAAATCATAAGTGGTGTAGTTCATCTCATGAATTTTTAGTTGTTGAGAAGCATAGGCAATCACCTTCTCTCTCTGCATCAATACAACACCTAAACCCTTGTGTGAAGCATTACAATAGAC
>BQNB010052344.1:0-40542 GCA_026074375.1 Tanacetum coccineum
ATGTTTTATTATTTAAAATAAGGGGAGAAAATGTGATTAAAATATGATATAGAAGAATATGATCTTTAAGACTCTAAGTGCAACTCTTTCCTTTATGTGCTAAACAATTTCGAATCTCGGAGCACATGTGTAGGGGGAGTATTTCAAAATGTCTATATCAATGGTTTTATGGTTCGATCACTATACCCAACAACCAATTAATCTCATGACATCGATGAAGTCATAAGGTGGTTAAGGTTAGGTATAAGTCCTATGATCCAACCAGAACCGGAGGGATCTACCCAAAGATAATCCATAGTTAAAAATAGCAGTCCTTAGGTATGATTAGAGAAGAATGAAAATTAGGGAAGAATGCCTACTAAGATTGAGCTAACACTAGAACAATCACAACAAGGTGTTAGTAATGACGTCTTGGTAAGCATTGAAGGGGTTGAAGAATTAAAAAGAAATGTATGGATAAAGGGTAAAAACAAAGCAGCCCTCCACACAACTTATGCAAAAACCGGGTCAATACATAATCTATCAAAATCACAAAGATGATTGTTGATATTGAAGAAAGCCATCATGGACCCAGTGATGTAATGCACAACCCTTCCTAGCTATTCGGGTTTCTCTCAAAAGAAACTTGTCTCATTTGTCACGGAGATACACGCATTATCAATTGACATCTCACTCTAAGATTGTTGATATTGAATAGGTGGCAGTCTGCTCTAGCCTTCAATTACTAAAACCAAAGTGCACAAACCGAGACTAGAGCCAAGAAGAGATCAAATTATAAATCTCATTAGGACACAATGACAAATTACACTTGTTGAACACCATAAAGTTCACAAGTTGTAACAAAGAGTCCTACGCATTATCCTTGAGATCTTGCCAGAACATCCGAGTGATACTTAAGTATTCACAGTGAAGATGGAAATCCTGCTTGAGCCAACATCAAACAAGCTCTTGGTAGGTGACTTGCAAGATTCTATATGAATCAAGCTTGTGATAACTGGATATCAATTTTGGTCCAGTAAATGAATTGACGACTTAATCAGAAAGATAGTAACTATCTGATTCACTCTTACCGTGTTGTCTGCTTTGAGACGTTCCGGTAATGAGAACTAGCAAGCATGGTGAATCTAATACATCTGTGTTAGAAGATCCTACGCTTTGAGCTGGAAACCCTGTCAAGGAGATTCTTTGAATCTACCTGATCACAGGTATAGTATTTATACTATAAAACGGGAAACCGGAGGTTAATGCAACCGAAGTCAAGATGAATGACAAAGCCATATTCATCTTTTATTGCTAACTGTCTTATTTCAGGTTTAGACGACGATGTTGCAGCCTCATTCCAGCAAAGTCAGATTCATAAACCACATGCTCTTACTCAAGCTTTCAAAGTCAATCATTCAACGTCAAGATAGTTGATTCTAATCTTCCCCACCATCAAAGAGCCTCAAAGTCAAATAAAGAATCATCAATTGGGGAGATTGTTAGACTTATAATCACATATGTCAAACAAGAATGTAACAAGTATGAGCATGTTGGTCAAGAGTACAAGTTGATCAAGGAAGTCAAATTAAGATGATTCATGTCAAGGAGATGATGCAAGATAACGATCTCAAGAACTCAAAGTCAAAAGATAAAGGCTTAAAATCAAGATCACAAAGCATGAATCAACAAAGCCGTTACAAACAAGACAAGACCATAACAAGGCAAAGTATAAACGTCAAACATCATATCTTCAATGTTATCGGTGGTATAGAGGAGTTTGGAGAAAGAGACCTCAACATTGGGGGAGATTGTTAGCCTTAATTATATTAAGTCAAACAAGAATGTTATCGGTCTTAGAAAGTCAAACTAGGTCTTGTATTGTAATAGGCTAGTCAGGTTCAACGGGCTTGGATTGTAATCTAATATTGTTCGTGTTTCGGGCTCAAAGCCCAAGTTAAACCAAGCCTGGCCCATTTAGAAAGCCCAAGTGTCATGAAAAGTCAACAGAAAAGTCAATTGGTCAAGGTCAAAGTCAACTCAAGTCAACCCCGAGGCCAAAAGTCAAAGAAATATAAGTTTAGGGACTGAAATTGTCAATCCCTAAACTTAATATATATAAAGAAAGAAAAGATGAAAAAAGAAACAAGTGGCAAACTGTCAGTTTTAGCAAATAACAACCCAAGACTTGTTTCTACCAAGTCCCAAGAGTTGTATCCACCAAGGACGTGGGTCAAAGAGTTAAATAACTCTTGCGGACTTGTTTTGCCAAGACCCCAAAAGTTTATATAACCACAAGGACACGAGATGTAATGAAACATATAAACCATGTAGAGGGACCAACTTTGCCATTTCTTTAAGACTTTGCCCTGTTTACAACTCAAAACCATCTTTCCCATCCATTTTTGATCTTCCCAAACTAACTCACGAACACGGGGTTCACAAACCCTCTTTACCCTTCAACCAAAACCACCAAGGTCAAACCTTTCTCCCCCCCCTCCACTATCCCTAGAACCCATAAAGTATGCCATGGTGGCAATCCCACCAATTTCGAGCAAAAGGGGACAAGGGCTAAGATTGAAGGGCCAGGATTTGTTTGCTCTCATCCCTCTCCCAATAAGCAACAACACAAGTCCTGCAGTGTATAAAAGAAGAGGAAAACAGAAGAAAATGCAGAGTTATAGTAGTTTTTAATTTTCAGTTTTGTATTTTTCTTTCAATTCCTCTCTCTAAGATTCTTCTCATTTTCTAGCATCTTGGTATAATTAGTGTTGTGTATTGGATTAAACAAGTGGGATAACATAACTTATCTTTCATAAGCTGATGAAGCAGAGTTGCGAATAAAATTCACTCTCAGATCAGTAGCCCAAACTTATGGATTTTTAGTCGTAAAATCCTTCGAGACCAATAAAAAATGATTTAGATGACCACATGTGGTCTTAAATGGTTATGTAGTTACTAATAAAATTGTTTTAATGAGTGGTTACATAACGGTTGTGTGACCCGAGAGGGATTCATCGTGGTGGCATGTTGTAGACTTTCCAAACCCCTTTTATATGAGGTATTTTATGAAATGTAATAACTTATTATATGTACTAATAAAGTATGCATATGCTTTATAGTCGTATAACCATAGGACGTATTAGTGCTATGTAACCCTCCACATTTAATTGGTTTTGAAAGTTCTATACGTTTTTTTAGCGATTACTGATTTCTCCAGGTTACAAATGTAGTTCTTTAAAGCTGCGTAAACTTACCCAAACACTCCCCTTTAGATTCAGAGTAGCACGGTGTTAAGTTAAAAGATTATAACTTTTCATGCACGGAATACTATCACATGTGATTACCATTAAGAATAACTTATGTGTATATAATTGGACTACTACTTCTCATACCCAAAAAGAAAGTGTTGTAGATAATTGATACTAATTTCGCTTCTTTTTTCTAGGATTTTATAACTTTTACCGTAATGTTGTGGTTCTAAATTCTCTTTGTGTTTTTAAAGTTTCGAATGAATCTCATGTTTCCTCAATGGTAAAATTTATAATGATTGCAGGATATAGCACTGAAATTCCTACATTTGCTTATATTTTCAAAAGTGTTCATCTTTTAAACTGCTTTATATGATCTTACAAAACTTCTGGATGCAGATCACGGAGGATCATAAAATGTTGAGGGAGAAGGTAATGCACTTAATTGGAGATGTGGGGATAGAACAAGTATGTAAGCTGATAATAATTATGATCCAAATGTTATATTGGCCAACCTAGTGATCAAGCGGGTTTCTTATATGCTTTTACAAATGTCTTACTGGATAATAACCATAGATTTGGTATTCGAACATGAACACTTTCAACCGCTTAGTTGTGTTTGTATTTATAGGTAACATGTCAAAATGGGTTTGGTTTAAAAATTAAAACATGTCATTTTTAGGTATTGGTCGAAACGAGTCAGGTTCGATTTTTATGGTTGTTTTATGCGGTGTTTCTGTTTGCTGCCAAAATGCACTTCTCACAGGTGTTTGGAGCTATTTCCCTTAGTTGCTACAGATGTTTTGGCTACTACTCCTGATGTTGGGGTACCAAAGAACAAGGACTGGAATCGAAACTGATATCCTGCGACTATAAATAGACCATTCAGGTTTGGGAGCTGTGGCAATGTATGAAGGTCAAAAAGTGGATAAGGGTGTGTCTGTGAATGAGTACTTGACGGAGACAGTCAAACGAGGGCAACAAGTTATTGAAGTCAACCAACAGGTAACTTCACTATCTTTTTTATAAAAAAAATTCGTTCACAAATATGTGCGTTTAGTCATACTGACGTCTTGCTGTTGGGTCGAGTAGGTTTAGATTGACCCACACAAATTATTTGTCACGGATTATTTCACTTTGGTAAGTTTATTGAACTTAAACCAAAAGAATAACATTTCAAGTTATATGCCAATTTATATACTTATATTAGCCAGAAACTGGTTGTATTAATGCAATTTGGATATCAAGTTGATTACAATAAATATCTGAAATAAAACAGATCACTACTACTTAGGCATGATCTATCTGAGAATATTTGAATATCCTCTTAATTACTTGTATGACTCAATAATTTTGACTTTAGACATAGTATATTGTTTCGTAAGTTTTAACACACAAAATAAATGATGCAGGTATAGATGAACAAAGGAACTACAAAGGTGAAGCCGATTGTATCACAGAGACGTAAGAGAGTGTCACCGGCCTATGGAGAAACTCAAAATTAATCGTAGACCAGGAAATGATCGTGACGACGTCCTAGCTTGCGTCATATGATCGGATCAAGGAAACGATATTAGAAAAAGGTGTGATGAAAGATGGCTGAGGGACACATGTGACTGCGAGTCTTGTAGTAGGGTTTGCAGCTGCAATTGCGTCGAATCCAGTGGATGTGATAAAGGCTAGAGTCATGAATATGAAGGTGGTGGAAGGATTCGAGCCGCCATATAAAAGGGCGATTGATTGTGTGGTTAACAAAATGAGGCAGAAGTGTTGATGCCGTTATACGATCAGGTACCACACGGGTTATTTATCAAACTTATTAGTTGTCCTCATTAGGTACGCCAACTTTAATTTCATTCATAAGGAACGGTTGCTCAATTAAAACTTCAATCTTTTATGCGCATTTCTATAGTTGAAGTTAACGTTACTTATATATGTTACCGCAAGTTGTTACATTCTGAAAAAGAGTTTGATGTCACAGCTCTGATTAGTACTGTATAATTCGACATCATTGAGCAAGAGTGTTGCCAATGATATATTTGTTTTGGAAACGTTGTTTTTTGGACAAAATCATACACTCTTCATACACTAATCGATCATTTTGGTAATCTAACTAACATTTAATGTCATACCATCTGCAGATAACTATAGTTTTTGAAGAAGAAGATCAAGAAGGTGTATTAGTTTCCGTAATAGATGGTAGCATGCGACAAACTTATTACTATCCAATGCAAACACATTTTTAAAGAAGAAGATCAAATTGGTGGTCATTGAGTTGTGGTAGCACATAACAACGTGCAAATGATGCAAAAGATAATTGTAAGTGGATAGGCAGTCAGTGGCCTCATTGCTGCTTTTATCCCAATCGACCCTGCTCTGGCCTTTGAAGTCAAGGTCTCTGCATTTGACGTATATGGTGTGTATCAAATTGATTTATACACGTTTTGTGTTGTTGAAGAAACAATTGCGATAGTTTTGAAACGAATTGGAGACTTTATGTTGGGAATATTCCAAGAACTACTTATAATGAAGAGCTGCAAAAAGTTTTTGAGGAACATGGGTCTATTAAGAAAGTTAAGGTATTTTGTTTGTAGGTTATTTGGTTTATGCGTGTTAGCCTTAATTATATTAAGTCAAACAAGAATGTTATCGGTCTTAGAAAGTCAAACTAGGTCTTGTATTGTAATAGGTTAGTCGGGTTCAACGGGCTTGGATTGTAATCTAATTTTGTCCGTGTTTCGGGCTCAAAGCCCAAGTTAAACCAAGCCCGACCCGTTTAGAAAGCCCAAGTGCCAAGATAGCAAGGCATGGGTATAAATATCTCTTCACCTCACTTGGTGAAGGGTGTTGGTTACATTTTCTCTCTTTTGTAACTCACCATTTTCTCTCTAATCTAATCTTCCATCTTTGTTTCTCTCTCTACTTTTTCTCTCTAAGTTTTCTTATTATTTTCTAGCATATTGGTAAAGATTATTGTTGTGTACTGGATTAAATTAGTGGGATAACATGTGGTATCACTCGCCAAGGGGTGTTTAGTGTTTGTTTTGTGAGAAATTCGTGGGTTTTTTTGTTGGTTTTTCCTTGGTTCGAAAAAAGCAAGAAAAAAAATCAAACTTTGATCTTTGTTTCGTGGTTAAAAGTGTTAAAGACTTGTACTTTCGGGCTTAGATCACTTCCTTGCATCATTACTAAGTGGTTTTAACATCATTTCGTAGCCTAGATAAAAGATTGAAGATTTTTTCTTGGTTGCGGTTTGCCTATTATCAAGTAATTCTTGGTTGCGTTTTGGTCAAGATCATTGCATTTTGTTTTTTTAGGTTGCGTTTTGGTATTCAAAGACCCATTGCGTTTTGCCTCGAAGAAGTACTTGCGTTTTGTGTATTGCGTTTTGTAACAAGTTGAAGACCCTCACTGCGTTTTGACTAAGAGAAACTCTCCCCAATTAATTTCTTAATTGTGTTTTACCTCAAGAGTTGATTGCGTTTTGATTATATTCGTTGCGTTTTGCTCATGTGTTGCTTTTTGACCAAGAAGTGTTGCGTTTTGACCAAGAAGTGTTGCGTTTTGCTCAGACTCGTTGCGTCTTGATTAGATTCGTTGCGTTTTGTTCAGACTCGTTGCGTTTTGATCATACTCGTTGCGTTTTTCTCATACTCGTTGTGTTTTGCTCAAAAGTCACTGCGTTTTGCTCTTGAGTTTTATCTACAAGTTGAGATTTGCTCCTGCATTTTGTCCATTGAAAACCTATGTTTTGAAACCCTAATTTCCCGAATTTAGGAATCTATTAATCACCGTTTAATCAAAACATAACATCAAGACAAACAAACTTCAAGGACTTTGGACTTTAATTCGGACTACAAGGACAATTACTCAACACAACAAACACAACCAATCAAACCAACAATCCTTAATCATACTTAAACGTCAATTAATTATTCATTCACGTTTCTTCTTGATTTTGTAAAATCCCGCGAAAGATTCATTCTTTTCTCGTGCTTTTAATCAAAGATTTGTAAAATCCATTTAAAAAAAAACACAACAAATAAAAATAATTAGAAAAAACAAAACCATAAACATAAAATGAAGAAAACAGACAGAATAAATAAAAAACTAGAAGAAATTACGTACGGAAGAAAGAACACAAAAAAACCAAGAAAAAAAAACAAACAAAAAACACAAAAGGGAAAAAAAAAAAAAAAAACACATACATTAAAACAAAAGACCAAAAAGCAAAACCAACAAAAAAACAACCCACAAAAAACAAAAACACAGGCCAGCAAGATAAATAAAAAAAAAAAAAACCAAAAAAAAACAAAAAACAAAAAACAACCCCTACCACCCGAAACCAACCATTCTTCCACTGACAGCAGATATTCGTCAATAAAAGATAAATACGCGTAAAAACAATCACTTGAATACGCGTATCGTAAATCTTTAACGCAATAGAATCAGAATGCTAATCATTTCCTATTGTGATTTTCGCTGCTTAAAATTATTATTCCATCTTTCTTAAAGAGCTAAATCCACTACAGAATATCTATCCCTGTTATCAGGTAGTGCATTACACAGGAGTTCGTACGAGCGAACCGATCTCATCACCTTACGTAGAGCCACGAACGAGAACACTTTGATCATCCAAGAAGCAACTATCACGACACTAAGTCTTACGAATGAGATCAATAGCCTAGCTTCTCGATACTCTAATACTATCCATCCTGACCAAGAAGACTATTCAGTAGAAAACAGTTCGCGAAAACAATGCGCACTAACACACACAAAACCACATGCGGATCACAGAACACACATACATGATCAAAAAACCCGAGCTGATAATCGGATCCGGAGGGGTACGCTAGGATAAAAGACGAAAGACAAATATACATTTAAACTAATAGGCGCCAATTTCTTAATGGAAGCTTCGAGAAAAACATCACGATATAAATCAATGAAGATGCGAACGAACACATTGAAAAGTGCTCGAAAATTGTTTCGACACAAATATTAACCCATGTTCCTAACATTACTCAAGATCAATTAATGCTCTGAGTCTTCCCTATATCCTTAACTGAAGCCGCAAGTTATGGAACAAGAAACGAACCAACTGGTTCGATTAAAACTTGGGAAGAAAACTTAAATACTAAGTTTTATCTCGCGAAGCAAAATACTGCCTCACCTAAAAAAAAAATCAAGAAAAATGAAAAATCTACTGCGCTCGAACTGCAAACAAAATAGAGGAAATCAACAACTTTCAACAAATAACCTGACGAAACCCTTTCAAACATGAGGACACATTTAAAGAAACATCTTGATGAAAGTGTCCTCAAACACTACTTAACACGAGATGCAGAACAGTGATTTTGTTCTATAAACAAATGGGTCAGAAGTTCCCAAACACGCATCCAGATTCATCTTGATCAACACGGTCAATACAACTAAGTCACCGTGCTAGATGCAAAACTGGTCATTTCCAAGAGTGGCAGAATACTCATCAAAAATGGCACAATGGAACATCTAAGAACCAAGAAGTAATAAAACTCTGATGAATTCTAAACACAAGAACTACACAACAAGCGCATAACTCAATAAACCTTTGGAAGCAGAAATCAAGACAAAGTAAAAAACTCGAACACAACTCTCTTATGCTAAATAGCTTCAAGTAGGAATGTCTGAACAATGTAAAAGGACCACATTAGACCACAAAATTGACCAAACAAGGAAGAAGGTACAACATAACAAACAAAGACAAGCGACATCACTACACGTAAATATTGGTGGTACTCTTTCAGAACAGAGGGATATACAAAGCAGCAGCTGCGAGGATTCTATCAAAGCACAAACAGCAGAATCTTCGTACCAGAACGAAAGCAATCTATGCGAAATATACCCTGAGCAAGTTAAGAGATGAATTGACAAAGCGAGCACAAAAAGAAAAGTCCAATTTTGTTCAAAGAAATCACACGAGCCTATTAAACGGAAATGCTTGCCATTAAAGAAACCAAGGAAGCATCGATTAAAGACTTTAGAGATTTAAATCAGGCAAGATGGGCAAGTTACAACATGAAAAGATTTGGAAGTCTCTACCTCTAGGCTCTAACTGAACGCAAACCCGAGAGATCACAGTCCCAAGTCTCGAATCTCGACTACTATTAAGAAGATACATTCTCATACCCATACGAGCCGTAAATTGAGAGGATCCAGCCCAATACCCGTAATATCTACATGCGACGACAGAATCGTACACGGGAATTGATACGAGACCCAAGACAAACCGACAAATATCTGCTATCACCTACATCAACTCTAAAAACATGGGTACTACAGTGATGACAATAAGGACATATGGACACACAAATTCTCGAAACATTTACTACTGAAGCTTTACATATCGATAATTCCATACCCCAAAAGGAGAAAGAACCAGGGAGTTTCACTTTACAATGCCACATATTAATAACTAGTTTGTTAAACACGAGAATTCCCTTCGTTCTACTTAGGAAATCTAAGCGTTAGTGTAACTACGACCAATCCATCACTCAACACACTAACCTTAACTTAGGATTTAGATGGATTAGCTCACACAAAGTGGACAGTTAATTAGCAGACAAGACATAAAATATCCAAAAGGTAATGTAACTAAAAATGATGCTAGTAGATAATATACATAAAAACACCATGTTTCCCAGTAGAACTAATTATAATTAATCTAAAGTATGACACTAAGGATAATCAAAGTGCCATTAGAGACATCCGTAAGACCATATTTGTGTCTCTATCGCCACACAGGGCTAAGATTGAGTTTTACAACGAATGATTATTTGAGAGTTGCGGGAAGAAGAATTATTTTCCAAAAAGTGTTTAAACGTGCTAGTAGTTTAAATTATGAAGGGTCTACGAGCTATGTTTAAGAGACAAGAATGGAAGCCTTACGAACTCTCAGATGCTATGCTATGGAAGACTTTGGTGATTAATAGATATTAGACCCTTGACGAATGAAGATCTACATCGAATTAAATGATCTAAATTGAACCATATCTAAGCTTAGGAACAAAATCAAGTGATGATTTCTCAAAAACGACAAAACAACACACACAAACAATCAGACAAGAACACGACGTAATCTACGAGGAATTTTGAGATCCTAGAAGAGATAACTCTCTCTGATACTGGAAATTAGATGATTCTACACCCTAGTATATAATACGACTAAGGCGAATAAGAAAGATCTCCATATAAGATTGTGACATCACAACTTAAAGCGTCAACTCTTCATGTATATGATAGGATTTGAATTTACTCCAATAAAACTATAGTTCCCATTATACTGTATGGTCAATACGCTCAATCTACGCGTCCATAAAGTTTTCCATAATTCTATAACTTAGTACTGCGAAGTATTTTATCGAGTCAAACTATTACAACCACCACACAACCAATGATATTAAATCCATCTCGTAACAATAGTACAACTACTTTTGAAAATTCGTATGCATCATCATAATTTCACACCGTACTAATTCTGAACCGAAACCTTATTATTAGGTCGTGACCGGGCACAGTTGTGCAACACCGTGTGATCATTCTATTCTGCTAGTTTACCTCACCAGTTAAGGTGAGTTCATAGCCACACATCTTTACCATTTTTCGTATGCTTTATAACTCGGGGTGAGAACATCGCTTGCTTTTAAAACTGGACACAAGTGTTTTACGTTACTCTTACCTGTTTATGTGCTGCCTAAGTTTGCGTTTAAACCACTATCTGCCGGAACTATCGTGAACCGTTAATCTCTTCACCGACCGTACTAGTTGAGTGAGCGCGAGTGAATAAATAGATCTATTGGGGCTAATAACCCCATCCGGGTAAGTAGCGCTTACTTGTATCGGAGGTACCGAACAAACGGATGTATGTCATGTTGAATTTTATTTGGTGGTTTTTGGTTGGACACTTGTTAGGGCAAGTTTCAACTGGCATGATTATATGCTACATACTTACTGAGCCTCAGTATCAAGAGCTTAGTGCAGCGTAAACATCCTTTTTATGTGATATTGTATCCGTTATAATAGTCACATACGTTTTATAACTTGTGGTCCACACTATTAAGTTTCAGTTTAAACCTATGAATTCACCAACGTTTGATGACGTTTTAAGCAATGTTTTCAGGTGCTTAGGTTGGATATTCGCTCAAGGTACTACTTGAAGTCAAATTGCTGTATGTGTCTACCATTTACAAGACTTCTATTTAATCATGCTTGTTATTGATTTATCAAACTTTTATTTCGCTTCCGCAAACTTTAAAACTTCTTTTAGGTTGAATGTAAAACTATCTATTTTATTAATCTAACAAGTATGAATTTCAAAGGTATCCTTTAGAGGTCGTTCTTGTACCTTGTGTTTGTGATATCCATGACCCGTCACGCCCCCGGTTATCTTTTCTGACGGGACCCTGTTTGGGGGTGTGACAGATTGGTATCTAGAGCCAAGGTTATAGAGAACCAAGTAGTATATACTAGGTCTGGTCTATAACCAGTACATGATTGATGACATCAAATAACGTTACATTTATACCATCCTTTATCCCGAATAAGTTACCCACTTTTATATAATTATTGCAAGAATTTGTACTTAATTGCTTAAAAGTGTTATTTGCAGTAATTAAGGAGTGATTTGTGAAGACATGCTAAAAAGGCGCATATTTTGGAGCTAAAACGAAGATGTAGTAGACTTTAGAACTTGGCTTGGTATATCTATTCGAGATCACAGTGATGAGTATTATGGATTTAGATGGAGTAACTTGTTTAAATTGGTAAATTTTAAGATTACACCCAAAAAGCCTATTCATGTTGTTTATTAACTAACTACACTGGTTAGTTAACCCCCATATAAACCCTTTGTTTACTCTCACTTTAAGAGTAAGATACCCCTAGAACAACCCGTAGAGCCAATCCTTTAGGAATTACACCAACTTGTTTATTTCATTACACTTTACACCTTAGCCTACCCTGTTAGATTAAGTTTATTTTACAGTTGCTAGTTGCTTAATGTGTAAAGTATGTATTTCCGGAGTCTTGTGTCAGTTTTGGTACGGTTAGAAGAAATTTGCACATCGCAAATGAGAATGTATAAAGTAGTCAAAACTCATGTATTTTTACTACCATCGCAATTAATGGTACGTCCAAAGAATGAAGAAATTATCGAAGGAATTATCGGGAATTATTATGATCGTAAAGATGGTGAAACTACTCAGAGTTTCGTATATAGTTAGATGTTTGAAAAAAAATCAAAAAAATTAGAAAAATCGCAACAAAAAAAAGAAGGAAAATTTGAATATAATCGTTTCACAACTACCGAAGGAATTACAAGAAGGACCGATTATTCGTTGATACGTCTTAAAAGTCAACGATGTAGAGTATTGTATAAAGTGGTAGATATCGCCACTTGCCTTGTAGAGTATGTAAAGTATAGGATGATTGAGAAGTTGACCGTTACGGGTGATGATCCGTACTACGGGAACGCCACTTAGGTTTGTTTGTTTCAACTTTGATTCTATGATCAAGACGTTGTAACAAATAGTTGTGGTCTCTACTATCATGGTAACGATCGGTGAAAAAGTTCTAGCAAACTTCTGTAATCTTAGACTTAATCATATTTGTTTCGTAATTTTTGTTTAAACAATACATTCTCTATATTTCCCTATTACACTATCTCATTACACATAGGGTTTTTACGCCTAACATGATATTTGTACGAGCGTGCAGTGAGTCTATACCGAGTCGTTATGCCATGCATAAGCGATCAGACACACAGCATGCCTTGTTGGTTTATTAATTATTGGTGACAGCAGTAGCGAGGACACCCTACCCTAAATCATAAATCGTCATAACCTAACCGTTGGTAAATTCTCGAATAAAGGATGTGATCGAACACACATGTCTATATATGTCCATTACGTGCCATGTATGTGTCTTTTCAGCTGCCTTGTTGGTATGGACACTTTTTAGTGCAAAGACATAGGAGAAAGAACAACCCTAACCTTATCATACAAACCCATATTTTACTTTAACACACTTGTTACTTACCTTTAGCTCTAGTGTTGGAATGTGATTATCCTTACCAGTACATAATGATGCAAATACCGTACACGACCAAGCAAATTGAACGAATTAGTAAATGTTGCCCGACATAATTATTGAGTGATCTTAAGTATTTTCCACTTTCCTATTCTCGTGATGGTGTTTCTGGTTTTATTACTTGTAATAGATCAAATAAAAGCTTAACGGAAACTATCCACTACGAGGATACATTTTTATAAACTTCCTAAAGACTACTATGAGGACAAGTAGATTCAAGTGGGGGATATTTAATGACATCAAATAACGTCAATTTATTAGCATCATTTATCCCATGATTATTGACCCATTATTGTATGATTTATTGCACAGAATTGTTACTTAATCTTTCTAATTTGAGAATTACAGTAATCTATTGAGTACAGGATGAAAACTTACACATAAAAGGCACGACATTTTGAGCTTAAAACGAAGAATAGTTTTGAAGATTACTGTTCTGACTACCAATACGCTGTATCCATCAAGGAAGATACGGCGTATCTATGCCTGTAACACCCTTAAAAAAATCACAACGCAATGGATACCACGTGTGGTGCTACTATCATCAACATAAATTAACAAGTTACAGAAACACGGCACCTAAGTTGAGACGTTTGAAAAGATCAACCTATTCGATAATTTTTAATAAACATCAGAGTTATAACATGTCCCATTTGTAACGTAATAGAAAACAATTTCAAAACGTTTATTGAATGGTTCTAAAATTATAAGGCCTTCAAAAATATATTTATATCCACGCGGCACGAATGCTCCCAATGCTCAGCTAAACAATTGTATAACCTAGAAAATACAATCAAAAACCGTCAACAATTCTCGTTGGTTGAATGTCATAGGTTGAAGTAAAAGCAGTATGCGAAATAAATCAATACATATATCAGTAAGAAAAGTAAGTGTTACAACATTTCAACTGTATTATATACTCGAAATCCCAGTAGAGATTCATAATAAATCCAGGTATTTACAGAAGTGGACCCCGACAAGGACATTTAAGTAAAAGTAACAACAAATACGAAATAAATTCAGTAGTCCAAAATATGTATTATTGCACTAAGCTCATGACACTGAACCTTAACATGTAATGTAATGTAATGGTGTTTTCGTGAGGAGGGCAAATTTGTCTTGCCTTTTTTTCGGCCTTTGTTGATTCTTAAAGCCTCCTTTCTTGAAATTTTGTCTGTGTCCAGCATCTTGCTGCTTCCATGATGGAAATGTCTTCTTCCGTTCCTGGTTGGCAGCTGCCACTTCTCCTCTGAGGAAGGCTGTGGTTATCTTCCATATTTCGTCTATGGATTTTGGGATCTTGTCGTGCAAACACTTGATTAGCTCAGGGTTTATGATTCCATGCATGAATCCTGAGATTCTCATGAATCCATGCATGAATCCTACTCTCAATCTTGAACCTCCGTACAAAATTTTCTGTAGACTCCCCTTCCCTCTGCTTTATGTGATGGATTTCGGCGGGGTCTTTGATGCACTTCTTTTGCTGGAGGTAATTTGCCAAGAATGCTTCTTTCAGGTCGTCATAACTATCTATGGATTCTGGAAGGAGATCATCAAACCAAACCCTTGCATTTTCAATGAGTGTTAAATTGAACATGTGACACCACGTTGGCATCGCCCACCGTTCTACCTTGGAAGCTGCCTGAAAAATCTTAAGATGATCTTCCGGATCTTCACTTCCGTCATACGTTTTAACATGACTAGTCATACGGATCCTCTTTGGTAGATCGAAATAGCGGATGCGAGGCGTGAACGGATCAGTCTCCTTGCATACCCATGGTTGGGATAGGTCCTTATCCTCCATACTTGACCTTTGCTTTTTAGATTTAGATTTCCAATGTCCTCCTGCACTGTCCTTACTTTCTAACATCCTTCCTCCCTTACGTGAGTATGCTTTTCTATCATGATGCCTCTTAGGAGTGGGCTCTGTTCCTCGTGAGCGAGAACTCTGATAATAGCTTTCGGTGTCTCCGCGACTGCTGTGGATGACTGACGCTTTTGACCCTACCAGAGTATATTGCGGACATCCATTTCTCTTTATCACAACCTGTGAAATACACCCTTTTCTACCATCTTCTGAACACTGTCTCTTCTTTCCGAGATTTTTCTTCTAGGTGATCTGGATCGGTCGCGTCTTGGTTCAGGGGTTTTGGACATGCTGTGGGCTTCTTTTGGTCCGAGTCTTTTCCTGACATCCCTTTTTCTGCTTGGTGCCCCCGACTCGGAGTACTGTGAGGTCTCCTCAAAGTTGAGACGAGCTTTTACTACCTTCAGCTTCTCTTGTTGCACTTTTTCTTGGTGCTTCTTTTCAGCGAGGATTGGCTGTAACACCCCCAAAAAAAATCAGGACAACGCAGCGGAATGGTAACATTGGGGTGCTACTTCAGGGCACAAAACACAAGTCACGGAAAACGACCTCAAAAGAGACGTTTAAATAAATTTCACATTCGTTATATTAAAATCAGAGTTTACAAATTATTTAATGGTACTCAAATTATTAAGCGTTCAAAAATATATCCGCGCGACTCGAATGCTCCCAATGCTCCACTAGCAAATAATAACCTGAGAA
This sequence comes from Tanacetum coccineum, assembly GCA_026074375.1. NCBI lineage: Eukaryota > Viridiplantae > Streptophyta > Magnoliopsida > Asterales > Asteraceae > Tanacetum > Tanacetum coccineum. The sequence continues at coordinate 15,925 of BQNB010052344.1, forward strand.
AAACATGCAAAAACGGTCAACATAAAGTTGGTGAATTCATAGGTTTAAGTAAAAGCAGTGTTGAAATAATTTAAGAAATGTCTTTGTAAGAAAAGTAGCGTTACAGTATTTCAAAGTGTTATTTCCGAAATCCAAGTAGTGATTCAGTAAATCAAGTAATGTTTAGTAGTGGACCACAAGATCGAAGTAATGGTGGACTAAGTACATATTCCGAAGTCCAAAACAAGTAATGTAGACAAGAGAAACACATTCATCAAGTCTAAGTATATATTATTGCACTAAGCTCATGACATCGAAGCTGTATTCGTAATTATAAGGGAATTGCACCAGAGTTCGTAATTATAACGGATTTGCACCAGTAATCGTAATTATAATGGATTTGCACCAGTAATCGTAATTATAATGGATTTGCACCAGTAATTGTGGCTCTTAGGCAATAGCATTCATGCAATAATCTGGATAGCATACAATTTTAAAAACACTTGTGTCCAAAGTAAAACAAGCAATGTAATTCACCCCTTAGAGTTTGTAAAACAATTAAGTAGTAAAAAGGGGGCTATGAACTCACAAAGTATTGAAATGTAATTGTACTGTAGTAAAATATATGAGTTTGTAAAAGAGCATGTATTCCCCTCGCGGGTTTATAAAACATTGAAAAGATTGAAATGCGAGACTATGAACTCACAAAGTATTGAAAAGTAATCACATTGTTATAAGATAAACGAGTATGTAAAAGAGTTTGTAACAAGCATGTATCCCCCTCGCGGGTTATAAAAAACACAAAGTTTGATCTATTGGCAGATATAGTCCCTTAACTTGGGACTAACTAGACTAAACTATTTAAACTAACGAAGGACTTACTATGAAAATTAAAAGGACTAACTGTGTAAGTAACAAGGACTAACTGTGTAACTTTAAACTTAACAGAAACTATAAAAACAAGCAAGATTGGCCCCTGCAACTTCTAACGAATTACAATCAGCATCTTTTTTTTATATTAAACAGCTTATTAACTTTTTAAGAAGCTAAAACTTAACTGAAACTTAACTTTTACTTATTTAAAATAAGCTAAATAAGCTTATCAGCTTATAAGCTCTAGAAGCTTAGTACTCTATCTCTTAAACAAAAGAAAACAAAGCAAATTTTAAGCACTTGACAGAAACTATTAGCAAATCCCACACAGCTTATTTAACTACTATGAAATAGCTTACTAGTACAACTAATCAACAGCTTATCAAGAAAACAGAAAAAAGGACAAATGTAAAACTTAAATAAGGTGTACCTTGGCTTTCCAGCTAGAACAGGAAAGTGAACTAGCTTATTGTGAGCTTATGGCTTATTCACATAAGCTCATATTGAATCAACAACAACAATCCTAATCTAACCTAATGCTGACCCTCAGCTCTAAGACCCTTGATACCATAGCAGCCATCCAATTCCAATAGGTATCAAGCCTTGATCGAATCAACAATAACAAACACGAGTACTTTGACAGAATTTAAATGAAGATGCAAATTAATATGAAATACTTATTTTATTAAAACTGAAATAGGTTTCTTACAATATGAAATGAAATAACATGAAATTGCAATTACATTAAAAAAAACTACTAAAAAACTTAATCGAAGAATTAAACTACTACAAAAATTAAACTAAAAATCACCACTAAAATTCTCTCTATATGCTGGAATGATGGGGGTATTTATACCCGAAGCTTGAGCTCTTCATCTTCTAGGTCCTTCTATCTTATCTCAGCCCTTCATCTCTTCTCTCTCCTTGATATGACATTTCAATCGTTAGATCAAAGCATGTATAAACCCGGATTAATGACGTGGACATATGTGTGTTAGTTATGTGAGTGTAAACACTCACATACGTCACATCACCCAATCGTATCATTAGATTATGCCAGGGTGGATTGGGTTGGGGTTAATTGAAAGTGATGGATGGGTTAAGGAGTGTGAGAGGGTTATTAACCCTATGGTTAATTAGTGTGTGGGTGAGTGGTTAAGAAACTAGGGTTTATGGGTGTTCTTGGTGTGTTCATGTGTGTGTGAGTGAGTTTAATCGCATTTGGGGTAAATGAGGGCACAAATTAAAAAAAAAATTGTTATTTTTTTTTATTGGGTTTATTAACCTAACCGGTTGGACGGGTTAAGGGTTCGGGTTAATTGTGGGCAATCGGGTTGGGGGTTTGATTATGATTTGCTGATAGGTGAGTCCACGGGTAGTTTGACCCGGTTCATTGACCCGCGCTTTTTGTAACATTGAGGAAATTGCATTTCTGGCCCTTGTGTTTATAAAGCACAATTTCAAGCTTAATAAATAACTTCCATAAATTGCAAAGTTAACCCTTGAATTTATAAAACAAATGGAATTGGGTTTTGGTTGAATGTGTTTTAGCAGCATCTTGACTGTAGAAGGCTGAGGCTGATCTTTCTGGCTTCGGCTTTGATTTCTTTAGCTTCTTGATACATCATCCGTTCTCAGTGTTTCGTTGATTGACTGATTTCTTGCAATATTTGACATATCCATACCTGCACACATAAAACTCAGATACAACACATTTTTGCCATTTTTGATCCGTTTTGGGTTTATTTGGGTTATTTTAAGCATAAATAGATATGTGTATTCTACACTTATCACATACCCTTTTCTTTATCACCCAACCTGTGGAATACACCCATTTCTAATCTTCTGAACACCGTCTCTCTTTCCGTATCTTTTCTTCTAGGTGATCTGGATCGGTCACGTCTTGGTTCAGGGCTTCTGGACATGTTGCGGGCATCTTTTGGTCCCAGTCTTTTCCTGACGTCTCTTTTTCTGCTTGGTGCCTCCGACTCGGAGTACTGTGAGGTCTCCTCAAAGTTGAGACGAGCTTTTACTGCCTTCAGCTTCTCTTGTTGCACTTTTTCTTAGTGCATCTTTTCAGCGAGGATTGGCAGCAACTGATTGTAGTTCTTATCACAAAATTCCCTAAGAGATGCATCGGATGCGTGCTCATTTGGGTTTTCTTGTGATTTCTCTTTTCCTCTTCCCACGTGTTCTGCATGGCGGACGTGTTTATGGTAGGAGAAGGACCAGAATGTGTGCTCATGGTGAATATTTTAGTGAACGTAGTTGCGTTCGGTCCCACGGATGGCGCCAACTTGTTAGTACAATTTGTGTTATGGGTTTGAACTGAATCTGGACCACTTGTTGGGCCGGGCCAGCCAGCTGTAAGTGGGTTGGATCTTGTACTAAATCAAGTGATTTGGATGGTTTCCTGCACAAATAAAGATAAACCGTTAGTCTTACCGTGGGGACGGACCCCACGATTAGACTCCGACGTGAGAGTAAGAGACCATGTTGTCAGAGGTATGTGTGTCAGAGTGAGAGAGTAATGTGTACCTTTTTGGAATGTATGATGACTCCTATTTATAGGTGAGTGGTACTAGGGTTTCCCAGTATTTCACGCATAATCTGTTAGTAGCCAGAGTGGGACCCTTGTTGGGCAAGGATCCATGATAATCGTGATTGCTGTAGCGAACTAACTTCCGCGGACGTTAGTTAGTCCGCTGAGTAGCCATGCGGAAGCGACCTAAGGATAGTCTACGTCCGTCTTAATACCTTCGGACCGGTGCCATTGTAGTACTTGGGCTTAGTTTCTATCTGTTATGCTTATTTCTTATTTAATTGGGCCAAAGCCTTATCTTAATAGTTTGGGCTTAGCCCAAAGTCATGTTAGACTTCCTATACGTCATCAATATCAAAAAACGCATTTAATAAACATTCATTATAGCTAAAATTTACCTTAATTATATGCATTTTATGACTTAATGAGCATGAACTTTCCTTTTATATCCACTTTAACATGTGCCAAGTGGGCACATAAGTAAAACCCTTATTTACAATATACTTCTAATAGCGTTTTCATTAGGGATATATTTCTTGTCTGCAGTTATTTAGCCAGCACATATTAATGTAGTATTACATATTTATTACTACATGATTGATGATTGTGTCAAAATTATTATTCATGTTTACATTTTTGGCAAATGACACAAAAATGTATCTTACTAAAAATGTCATTTTCAATCAAAGTATCGAACAGTCTTTCTTAAATAAAAAGGCACTCAATTAATTTTTTTATCTATTTTGATTAAAGGGTTTATTGGTTATGATTAAGGATGGCAAAGAGAACTGTGTTCTGCTTCTGATTTATAGGAGAAAAGTTTGGAAGCACAAATTTTAAGTAATATATTAGAGAGTGAATTGCAAAATCCTAAGCCTTTGTTTCAGATTTGGAGGCGAGGTTTAAAAAATGGCAACTTTTTGATTGGGAAGAAATTGGGTGTGGGGTCTTTTGGGCTGTTGTAATCGGGTATCATTGTGCAGAATGGTTTTAGTGTGGAAGATAGAGTTAGAATTAGTGTTTGTTGGTTGTCCTTATATAGGTTTTGTTATTGATGCAGTAGCTAGAAAGAAGTAGAATTAAGCTTACCCATCTTGAGCAAGAGCTTAAACAAGCACGCGAGCAGGTACACCTTCATAATCTCGGTTACTTATACAAACAACCAAATTGCTCATTCCGTGTTTTTAAGCATACCATAAATAAATTGTAAGAACGACAACATATTGTGTTTTTACTGGAACGATATCACAGCTATAAGACCTATTATTAATAACTTTTTACCTTTCAATTTATATAGTAAAAATGGTAGGCCTATACAATTTCGGTGTTAGAATGTGTCTACAAATACACTAACATTCATAAACAGCTATCATGGGAACTTAACGTGCAATTAATTTTTTTATTACTTGGATAAAAAGCTATTAATAACATATCTAGTTATTGATACGTGGAATGAAGTTGCATTTGGCTAACAATAGTATTTAATGTTTCTTTATCTAAAGAAAAGAAGGCTGGTACATTTAGGCCTCTGGCAAGGCTGATAACGGTAATCGTTGTTCAGTCATATTCAGGTTATTTTTATCTATGTAAATCCTTTTAAAATTTTGTAAGTGTTCATATAAAATTGTCTAACCACCTACAGGAACAAGTAACAAGTGTTATCGGTCTGATGATTATTGTGTTCTTGCAGGTTCAAGTGGTCCATATACACCTACAGGAATCACAGTAGTCCTGGGCCGTATAAAAGTGAAAAAGGTATGAATCCTCACGGCATAACATGTTCCAATGACGCTAAAGTCTGAACTTCTTGCGGAATCTGAAAGCGGTAATGTTATATGAAAAATATCACCCAATCGGTACTAACTTTGTAAATGTGGTTACCAAACATGCATGTATGTTTTGTGGTTTTGGTTTATGGGGACGGCTTCATCCTCAAAATTTATGTAGTTAGCTGTCATACCTCTGCTATCTATTTTCTACAAACATGATAGTCTATCACCTTTTGATACGCCCTTCCAAGTGATACTTTGTTACACATAAATGTGAAAATCGATTTCAAAGTACGGTAGTTTAGCAATGTGAACATGTAGAATTCACTACAACAGAAAAGGCCATAAACACCTCCTATAAGAAACCGGTTTTGAGATAACCACTTCCTATTGTAAAAGAATAAAGAGATGGGAAGCATAAATACTGGTTTTTTTGAAGAAACCCGGTCTTTATAACCTAAAACTCATAGAAACTGGTTGTGTTGTAGAAAACCTGTCTCTACACGTAGCTGAAAAACCTGTTATTCTAAAGTGACTGGTCTCAATTTTTTAAAAAGTTTTTCATAATTTTACACCAAAATTTAGATTTCCATTCCTCTAAAATTAACAAGCGGGAATTATCCCTCCATCTTTTTTCACCAAAAAATTAAAACCCACAACCATTTTCATCTTATTTCCAAAAGCCTACATCAAAATACAACATCTCTTTCAAAACAACTCAACCACTATATCTACTTTCAAACAAACAACCCAGCTCTTTCCTCTCACTATCGGCTTTACGTTTAGCATCATTCAGAAACTCCTGCCCATATCTACTTTCAAACAAAAAACTATTCCCATCACCTGTTACCAATTCATCTTTCTGGTATGATTTCATGTTTACTAATTGTTTCTTTTATGTAATGTTTATTGCATGGTTAATTAACAAAGATTACCTGTTTAATATCGTGATTTGGGGGAGATTCGAATTTGGGTTTATTGTTGCTTTATGTGAACAATTGGGGATCTAGTGTTCTTAGTAGTAGGATCATATTGTCAATATTATGTGTTGGTTTGTGGTAAATTGTTTGTTAATTAGATGTTTTAGTATGTAATTGCAGTTCATATGTATAAACCCTAAATTTTATAGACTAAAGTTGCTAAATACTTTGAAGTGTAATTGTTAGTTGTTTATGGTTAGGAATCTGATAATGAAAGTGTGCCCAGCTAAATTTTAGACAGTTTATCTTTTGTTTATGATCACGTTTGCCTTTTGTTATGAGTATGTGATGATTGAACCTTTACTGTGAATTTTGGATGGGTTACAGTGGCATCATCACTATGTGGAACAAGGTAATGGTGAATTTTTTGTTGCGGTGATTAAAGAAAATAGTGTGGTTGAGGATCAATGTTAAGTTGAATCTTGGTGTTTAAGCTTGGATGGATGTGGCTTCGAAGAAACCTTTGTTGGAGAATTTGATGATCATGTTGGCCCTGAAGTTACGGAGACTTTTAATGATCAGCTAATCGTCGATATTAAAAGTATGTTAATTGTTTGTGAAAGCAATTTTTTTCTTTCATATGTACGTTTTACTCTTCTTTGTTGTAACATGTAATCTGTCACATTTTGTAGGTGATGACCGTTGAACATAATGGTGACACATTGACATTGACACGTAAAGAGGACAATGTAGTACATTTTATTACAGCATTTGCACACAGTAAAGACATCATGGTTGTCGTTTCGTCCCTAATGAGGTATATTCTCTCAATCATTTCTAGCTCATATTAATGAGATGCGTTTAATGGCTATAATAAAAAGATCATTGTCGTCCGTATCATTGGTATATTATTTGATTATAACTTGTTCTATTTTTGGAGGTGTAGAATCGGGAGAATGAAGGGATAAAGTGTCTCCACCTATTAATGTATTTAGCATAAAAGAATTATAAATTTGTTTTTGTATTCGGAGATATGAAAAGGTAAACAGATACACATGGACTATGAGTTAACATATAAGAAAAACATTGATAAGGCTTAGCTTAATATCAATAATTACTTGAAGAGATGATTGCCCAACTTAAACTTCGTCTTCTTTTGCATCTGGTTTGGTGAGCGTTTATCCGAAGCGCTCCTAACATGAATACATGTTAAGATTTTAATAACTTTTGTTTAGATTAGATATATAGATATTGAATTATTCGTTTAATACTTACAGTTGCAGACATATGAAATTCAATTCATAACGATTTTATGTTAGACAAGAAGGGTTTTTTTCAAAGCTTCATGGAATGGAAGAATAGTTTCGGATTGTTTCTTCATTTTAGTAACACATATGTATATGTATATTGTATCATTTATCATACATTATTGTTTCTACAAAAGGAAGGTTCAAAAGACTGAAAGAGCTTTATTATATGTTATCGATGTTCAGGAAATACTTACACAAGTGACAACTATATGTTGGCGATCGGACAATGAAAAATTATCATGAAGCAACTGAGTTTGTAAATAAATGCTTAGGTGGGACACAAGGTGATGACCTCCTTTTCTGTGGATCAGGAACTACAGCCTCTATAAAGCAGCTTCAAGAAGTTACGGGAATTGCCATTCCATCAAATTTAAGAGAGAAAGTAGTAAATTCATGTCTAGGAAGTACAGAAAGATGGGTAGTTTTTGTAGGTCCTTATGAGCACCTCTCTAACCTCCTATCTTGGAGATAAATCCTAGCAGAAGTAATTGAGATCGGTATGGATGAAGAAGGGTTAATGGACATAGATAATTTAAAATTGCGACTACCGTTCTATCAGACCACTAGGTGCCCAATGCTTGGTTCTTTATCTGCGTGTAGCATTGTCACTGGAATTTGTTCCATTCTCTGTCTCGCTTGCTTCACCAGTTTGGAGCATTCACATGCTTTGATTTCACAGCAAGGTACATCTTACATAATTTTTTAGATTCTTCTCATATTTATAACTTGCCATATACATGAGATGGATATCTTTATATTGTTGCGTAGATTAAAAGTTATCCATATGTACATATTGACATGAGATCGGCTATTGTTGACGGTTATGATGCCATAACCTTAAGTCCACACAAGTTTCTCAGAAGGCCTGGATCACCAGGGATTCTTCTTATGAATAAGGCCTTATATCAGTTGAAAAATTCTCCCCCTTCGACATGTGGAACTGTTAATTACGTCAATTACTATGATGAAAAAGTATGTAGAACTGTTGATCTACGTTGAGCTAAACTTTAGATTTTTTAAGATGTTTATAACCAAATTAGTCATTGTAAATTCTACGATACTTTGTATATCAATGACATTGAAGAAAGGGATCATTGGACCTTGTACATCTTTGGAGAAGGTCACTAACTAAATCTTAATACTTGTTGAGCTTTTTTGGTAGTTATTTACTTATTTTATTAGCTCAATTGCTATTGATCGGTACTTTGTTTGCAGAAAGGACCTGCTGTTGCAAGCACGGCAATTGGGCAGTGGAATACAATAGCTTGAAAGCTGTGTGGGCTCGACAAAGATGCTTGACTATTTCTTTGATATATCATCGACTGACAAAGACCCCTCTGGCAATGTAAATCAACAGTTGTATATACAGACTCTTACAAGGTAAAATATACATTTTTGGGTGTTTTTCTTTTTTAGAAGTTGGTGCAAATTTCAATTTTAGTTTTGAATATTCTTGCAATCGTATAATATACGCTTAGGGGATGAGGAGGTATTTTGATTTACGTTTTACAATTGCCCATGCATTTTAATGTAGTTATAGAGCGCTGATGGGCAATCTAAATTACGAGTTACTACTGTTACTAGAAGATGGGTAGAGACGGCTGATGTTACAGAGGTTAGTCAAAAATCTAAATTATTGCTGATAAAATAATTTTCTAGTAAACGTAACATTTTGATATATACTTTTATCATTTTTTAGCAATGCATTGTTTCTAAATAGTTATACAGCAATTTACATAGATTGCTTGTCTTGAAATATATCTTGTTGCACAGACGATAATTCATCACATGTGGTTAAGACTTAAGGTCAGGAATTGTCTAGCTTAACTTCTTATAAAACGGAAACGGAGGTAGAGATCGAATTTCCAACGTCAATTGTGTAGCCTTTTTTGTTTCTGTTACGATTTTTAATAAGCTATCAATGGTTTATTGATAATATCAGGAAGCATTTGATGCAACAAGGTGGATAGATAGAAACCTCATTCGTCTCTGTTCTAAATTTGGCGACTACCGTAAAGATGATCCATCCTCATTTTCTCTAGTGTAGTTATTTTCCATGGCATGACAATAGCTCAATGGAGGAACCTTGGTTACACGGTTCTGTCTAAGGACATACTTCACGACTGCACTAACTTGTATCTGATTGAGTTTTCCAATAACGTAGGAAATATCTTTAGATTACTGATGTTTTTATTTCATTAAATTACTTGTTTTTTAGATTACTGATGTTTTTATTTCATTAAATTACTTGTAGGTACCGTGGAGTAATGAGCGTCCGTTGGAGAACAAAGAGTTAAACGCGATCATTGGCGCATAGTTTACATTGTGGCGAGATTACTCCTAGATAATTATGTGGAATTCTAGTCATTTTTTTATGGTTATTTGTTGAATTCTAGTGATGTAATTTGATTTGAATTTTGTATTTGCTTTATGTTAAGCTAAATTGAAGTTGTCTTTATTTACTTTAATTTGTTGATTTTGACATTTTTGGTCCATCTAAATCATTTTATATATATTTGTTGTATTTATATTTCTTTATTTTGGTGGGTTAAATTTGTAAATTTTGGAATTTATTAAAGAATTCCAAAAATAATTTTTTTTACAATTGATTAAAAAAAAGACATGTTTTGAGATAAAAACATATCTTTTTACTCTATATAAAGACAGGTTGGATGTTTTTATAAAGACATGTTGCGGGATAACCAGTGTCCATTTCCAATAAAACATGTGTGTTTATTTTAATATGGAGATCAATTCTTAGGGAGAGAACCGGTGTCGATTCTTCTAAGAGACTGGTTGCATAACCGGTTTTCATATGTTTCGATCATGGAGATACCCCCCCCCCCCTCAGAGAGTGGTTCCAAAACCACTCTTTATGGGCTATTTTGACCAGTTTTTATGATTTTTTTTAGTAGTGTACCTTTTTGGCTCAAAAAACCACACTCTATTCCACTACAAATAACTGCCTTACACTACTGATGTAGTCTAACAAAAAGAGATAACACAAATCGACCATATTGATTCACACGAATACCAGGATTGATTCTTCCAACAATCGTTGATTCACACGAATACCGATTATTATGATAATTTTAGCAAAACGGCCAAAATTGGACTTTTATTATTTCTTTAACTGAATAGCTAGGGTTACAATACAGTTATTAAATAGGAAAGCAAAACTGAAACGGGCCTTAAAAGACAAACGGGCCAAAAGTTATGCTAAAAAAAAAAGTCCAAAATTCTCGAAAAAACACAAAAATGTAAATAACTCTTAAAATATAATGATTCAAGGCTTGAAACTCCTGTAACCCAACTATGTTTGGTTACTACGGCGTTCTCCTCGTTACAAGCTTCGAAACAGCTGGTCGTGGGCCTGAAACGGATTATCTGAGCCCAAGTTATACCCTTTTGAATAAAAGGCCTTTCTTCACACGATCTTGGGCCTCCAGAAACAAAATGGCCTGTTCTTCAATACTTGGGTCTGCATCAACTACCAGCAGATACACACCCAATACCTAAGCCACCGTTGCGAGTTTGATTAAAGTATAAACCCTAGGCTAGGGTTTCCAGTAAAAGCAGCCAAAAAACGCAACACGATCAAGAATAATACGCGAGAGAAAATCAGCAACCAATGACAATCAAGCCCCACACCACGAAAATCCAAACCCTAGTTGCTAGGAGAATGAATCAAGAAGCTAAGAGGTATAGGGTTGATACGACACGCAAACAGTAAACCATAAAGACAAGTGATTCCAATTCGAAACCCTAAACAAGATCACCAATGTTATACACAATCAAATCAAGATGATTTGATGTATAAACAATGATGTTACTGATTAGAGGAATCACAAGTGGAAGTCGATCGAGTTTAAAGGAAAGTTAGGGATACCTGTTTGATCGCCAGAGGGAATCGACCTTGAGATTACCTTGAGAGAATTATAAGGCCAGTGATTTGCACACTCAAATTTTTGATTGAGACACTCACTGTACAAGCAGTGTTAAAGCACACTGTACAAACATATAATGCACATAGAAGAGTGTCTCAATAAAAAAAATAAGTGCAAATCAATTCTCAAGATATAAGCGTATTATTTATTTTCTTTCTTCAAATACTCACTCGTGATTTTTTTTTCTCAAATCAACTCATCAAATCATTAAGTACACAGATAGGCATGATTTTTTTAACGATAATTTTTCTATCTCACAAATATATATTTCACACATATCTCCAGCGAAGCTTGAACCCACAACCTTTTTTAGTCAGTGGGGAACTCACTTACAACTGGACCAAAATCCAAACCATAGGTGGGCATGATTATTTGACATAACAATCATTTTTAAGAATTAGGCATGCATTATACACCTGTCAAATAATTTATGAATTACGCATGTATTTAGGCATGCGTTTTAGGTCCATAATAATATGGTATTACTCACTACAAGAATAAGGAGGACATGCGAGGAAGATATTGGCGAGGACACGATGGCCTCGTCAAAAGTCCACTACCCGATAAAAAAGCTCTGTTCTAGACTTTAACTTTGCCAAAAAGCCAATAAAATTAGATCAAAACCTTTGGCGATACATGTCCTTGCCAAAAGGTTGTTTTATATGTACGATTTTCGACCTCTTCCTTTACTTAATTCATTTTTTTCTCATTTATCCCACCAAACTTTCGGCAAAGAGATATCCTCGCTAAAGTTTGACCAAAATATTGACTAGTTAGTTAGTATGTGTTTAAGTAACAATTAGTGAGTAATTAATTAAATGAAGCCGGTGACGTGGCTTTACCTTTGGCGATGACTACTCGCCAAAGATCTGATCAGAAAGTTGACCACTTTAATTTACATAAAAGATGTTACGTTCATATACATTTACGCGACAATACCTTGTAAGTTACTTAAATACAAAAGTGTACTAGTTCATTGAATGTAACGCCTAAACGTATAAGCTTAGGTAAAGGGAGATCATACTTCTGTGCCATTTATAAGATTTGCATATGGATTTGCTATGTGCATGCGCTATAACAAAAATCGAACCATATTTATCAAAATGTCTTTTATAAGTACATGTTGACACATTTGATGTCAACTACAGGGCAAAATCCCTGAGGTTCTGGACCTGCGCAAACTTTTAACGTGACAACTAACTATTCCATAAGACTTAACCTAGACAATGAACATACGTTTTAATGACATTTGGTCAAAACTTGAGATAAAAAACCGTGTTTTAGTTATCAACTTTTTTTGCCATTTACCAAGTTGTAACAATAAGGGAATATTGCGTAGGAAACAAAACTGGTTTTTTCATTTTTCATCTTTGTTTGATATAGTAAAGATATACTCAATACTTGTATATACAATGCTAGCAACCTTTGTTGCATTTTGCGTTGCTTTAACTTGGCTTCCGGATTAAAAGTTTACTTCTCTAAAAGTAAACTCTTTAGGGTTGACGTTGATAATACCGAAACACATAGCTTCTATTCTTAATTTTCAACCTCCCACCCTCCCTTGTTCATATCTTGGTCTTCCCATTAGCGCCAATATGAATAAAGCTATTAATTAGAAACCCATCATTGACAAATTCCATAAGAGACTCCTTTCTTGGAAAGCTAGAACACTCTCTTGTGGAGGTAGGCTTACTCTTTTGAAATCGGTTCTTGGAGCTCTTGGTACTTACTTTTTCTCCATTTACAAAGCTCCTAAGTGTATTGTAAACTATCTCGAGAAAGTAAGACGTAATTTATTTTGGGGTAGTTCCTTGGATAACAACAAAATACCTTGGATTGCTTGGAAAAAAGTGTGCTCTTCAAAATCGTGTGGAGGGCTTGAAGTTGGTTCTTTTAATGCTTTGAATCTTGCCATGATGTCTAAGTGGTGGTGGCGGTTTAACTTAGAAAAGAACTCCATCTGGGGACGTGTTATCACGTCAATTAATGGTCCTCTTAGGGGATTAAATGTTGAGAATCCTATTGTTATTCGGTCATGCCTTAGTCCTAGGTTTTTGATTATATCTTTAAACACATATCTTCCTCAATCACAAGTGAATCTTCATGACATTTTCTGCAAAAACAACAGGGATGGATGTTCAACTTACTTCTGGTCAGAAAACTAGATTGGTGGGAGTCCTCTTAAGCTTTTGTACCCAGGTTTGTATCTACTAGAAACGAATCAATCTTGCAAAGTGATGGAAAGATGCAACAATTCCAATGAGCATAAAATAAGATCTTGGGCCTGAAGAAGACCCATCAGGGGTGGGCTGGAAGAAACACAATTTAATGATGTGCTTGTTTTACATGAGGGTTTCGATGTTGTAGACAAACCAGATACATGGAATGTAATTTAAATCCCACCAAAGTATTCACCGTATCTTCGTAGAAATACTGAATCCTACACTCTCTTGTCAACTGAAGATAACATTCGTTGGAATCGTTTTCTCCCTATAATTGTAAACATTCATACATGACGCCTTTCTCTGGATCGGTTACCTACCAGACATAATCTTGATGCTCATGTAATTGATGTTCACTCTACTCATTGTGCAATTTGCGACACGGATATTGAAACTACATTTCACTTATTTGTTGATTGCACGTTGGCTGCCAAACTTAGGGACTCGATTGCAGTTTGGTGGGGATTTAGTGATGCTCCTAAATATATTGATTCCCTTTTCAAGTGGGTTGATACAGTTAACTTAAATTCCTCATCAAAAATCTATTTCGATGTGGCATTACAAACTACGGCTTGGATTATTTGGAGATATAGGAACCGGGTTTGTTTTGACCTAAGACCACCCCGAAAAGACACTCTCCTGAACGATATCAAGGTCTTCCCATACTATTGGATTGTAATTAGGAATAGATCTTTAACGCCTAAGTGGTTTGTTCTTGTAACAATATATTGTAATCGTCTTTTTTCTAGCTTATTGCTAGTTTAATAAAATTGTCGTTTAAAAAATAGTACTTGTATATACACGTTAGCATAACTTTACTAAATCACACTTGTTGAACAAGTGTCACTTCACTTCCTATTTCGAATCAGCCTAACACAAACAAGCGAAGATATCACAACACTCCCAAAGGCCAAATAGTAAAAAGCAAACACTTTGTTTACTACATCTTCAAATCACATACACAAACACCTAAACAGTATTAAGTTTATTTAGATGTTAAATTCAAATAGTACAAACAGTATTAATTACAAGGCTACATCATCACCGTCAACTCACGTAACATCAACTTTTCATTTCGCAATCAACATCACCACCATATACAAATACTCTAATAATATCACTAAGGGCACGTTTGGTTTGTAAATAGGTTTAGGATTAGAATTTGGATTTGGATTTAAATGTAGATTTGGACTTGGATTTGTATTTGATAAAAATAAATGAGGAGAGAGAAAATATATTATAAAATATTAAATAATTGTTATAATTTATAATTTAATTAATTTTTTTATAATAAAAACATTAAAAGAAAAAGAATTAGTGGTAGATAGTGGATTTGGGCCCACCACTTTGAATACCTGAAGCAAACCCTAGTTATATATTCAAGATTCCTCCAACCCCTTCAATTTAGCATTAAAGCCAATTATGTGGGCCTTTGATTGTAACCAAACATCGGATTTGACA
Source organism: Tanacetum coccineum (assembly GCA_026074375.1). Classification (NCBI taxonomy): domain Eukaryota; kingdom Viridiplantae; phylum Streptophyta; class Magnoliopsida; order Asterales; family Asteraceae; genus Tanacetum; species Tanacetum coccineum. Next base: position 30,948 of record BQNB010052344.1, read on the forward strand.
CAAAACCTAACCTTTTGGGCTCACTACCTCAAACCAAACGGGCCCTAACTTCATCACTCATTCATACATCACATATATACAAGTATAGTATTGAAGTATGAGCTTGTAAGCTCAAACACATAGACCTCAGTGTAAATATGGAGAAGTTAGAGCTGGAAGTATACCCGCCTTTTTCTTTAGGGACTAATGTTGCAACTTGTCTGAAGAGCTAAGGACTAAAAGGAAAGTATCAAAGGGAGCTGTTATAAAAAGAAGACTTGCACATAATCTTTATCTTTATATATAATAAAAGAATATCTTTTTGAATTCCACCATCTCAATTTCTGACGTCATATATTAACGTCATAAAGCCACGTGTTTCACTTTTACCCCCCAAAAACCGGTTCTTTATTCTCCTGCCATTACTTGATTTCTGCTTTTTATGTTCACATCTATGATACCAATAATAATTTCTTCATTTCATTTGAATAATCAGTATTCAATTTGTTATCCATACTTCCATATCATCAATGTAAATTATTTGTGCCCGATTCCATATCATCAAGGTAAATAATTTATTTGTTTTATTTTTTTACACCCGATTCATATCGAGGTTTTATTATGATGATTCACATTAGAGGTTTTGTTATGATGATTAATTTTAGGGGTTTTGTTAGTTTCAATCTTCATTTTAAATTGTATTAGTGTGTGATTTAATTTGTGTGTTTTTGGGTTTTTTTATCATGATGATTCATATTAGGGTTTTTGTTATGATGATTCATTTAGGGGTTTTGTTAATTTCAATCTTCATAGTCAGGCTTTTACTGTATTAAGTTTATTACCAGCATGATTCCAGTTATAATAAAAGTCTTTGTTAGTTTTAGATAAATTGTAATCTGATGCAATTTTAAAGATTTATGTATGTTGCATATTAGTAAGTGATCAATAAAATGGTCAATATAACTATGACTGGTGATTCGTTTATATGCAAAAAAAATTGTTTTAGAAAATACTACTTAGTGTGGATCTCTTGATTATCCATTAATTGAAGGAAGACCAGTTAAACAGCCTCGTTTTGAGTTACAAGATACTATGTAAATTACACTGCATTGTTGAATAACTAATTTATAATACAAAATAATTCATCAGTATACATACCCGACTTTTTGTGTACAGGGGACTTAGGCTGTCAATCACTTTGTGGGGTCCGTATGCGGAACAAGTTCATGCCGCATTGGGAGATAGTACTAAAATGAGTATCCTCATCATGCAATTTGCCAAACCCAAGATATATAGAGGTTATTATTGTACACTCATTTTCCTTAATGCAATTGATATTGTCGAAAACTTATGCAATATCCTTTTACATCCTTCATAGGAAAGCCTGCACTGTCAAATCTCTATAACTGTACAAGGTGATTATTAACGAAGACATCCCTGAGATAATCAATTTCAAGAAAAGGTATCCCCCTTCTAATTTGAATATAACATCTGATCATACATTGTTAACTTCTGTCTAACTAAAAAATAAATGTGTAGTGTTGTTGCAATTGTTGGTACGGAAACAACAGAAAATCGTATTGCTCCTCTGGTAACCTACAAAAAAATCTTCGTTCGTGATGAGTTCTTGAACCATTTGAAAAAAGTGAATCTGGCTGGTATTCGGGACATACAAAAGGTTATTTTAACACATCTTTTAACATTACTCAGTTTTCCTAATAAACGATATCAGATATAGCAGCAAAGGGGTGTTTGTTTTCTGCAGTTTTGGCCTGCAATCAGCAGCAAAGCTGCATAAAAAGGGGTGTTTGTTTACCCACTGTGATTCACACTCACATATAGCATCAAGGTGTGCTTGTTTTTCGGCTTATTCTTGGTTTGCAAATCAGCAGCAATACTGCATAAAGGGCTGCAATCAAATAAAACAAGCTAGGTAATTATGACATAAAGGTAGTAAAACGGGCGGGTTGGTAACTGGTCAAAATGGGCTTCGGTTAGAACAAGACATTTTTCAATACAAGGTTGATAGGGTCTATCCACAAACAATTTGATCCATTATTAGAAGTGCTAACCTGAAATGGAGCTACTTTCGACCCTTTTTTAGCTGTTATAAATTTTAATCAAATTGATACAATTGCTACTATTATGTGGCTGCTGAAATTGTACGTATGCGTGTGTATAATTAAGGGGGTGTTTGGTTTAACTTATTTAGTTGCCTGATTTCATAGTCACATAAAATCGGTACCAAGCTGACACGGTTACATTATTGATAAAAGAAAGTTAAACTTGGTTGCATTGATAACGACATAATTAGGATTGCTTATAAGCTATGTGGCCTACCATCGTTCCAAAAAGAAAAGAGATTGCTTATTAAAACAGAATTTATGTATGTGTAACTATTTTAAGGGGTGTTTGGCTAAGCTTAAGTAAAGCGCTTTTACCTTATGCTATTATCAAAATCCAATAACTTTAGTCTAAAACTTCTAACAATGTGCTTATTAGCTTTTAGAATAGCAAAAAGAGTTACGCTAAAGCTCCTTAAGAATTGGGGTTTTTGCCATGGTATAATATAGTCCATATATGTTGTTGGGTGCGGGAGGTTTTATAAAAGGTGCACTTAAGTTGTTTTTACCAGAACACGTTTGCCCTTTCATCATCGAGTCGGAGTTCATGTTATTGTTACAGGGCTCAATAAAGAAATCGTACAAGGGCATGCTAAATAGCATGGAAGTATTTATAATCGTGGATTGGCTGATGCTTTACGGAGCCTAAAACTAAATAGGAAAGGACATATCATTTGAAAGATGTGAACGAAGACGAATATAGCCTATCTGATTATAAACTTATAAACGCAATAAAGTGGTGTTTCTAATACAAGGATGAGATAAAAAAAATTATGGATAGTTCTTCAATAATACAACTTAAAGGAAATATTATGACCATGTATCATTTGTGTTGTATTTGATTGTGCAGGGTAATGTTAGGAGGGTTTTAGGCAAAAGCTGCAGTACACTTGGGAGATTTTCAGAACTTGGCCTTGCACCAGCACTTTTATGTGTAATAGTTTTGCTGCTTATGACCTATATTAGTTCAGCCGTAATGGGTATTTTTCTAATCTTTACAAATAATGTACATGTGTGCAATAACTGAAGATTAACGAGACATGACCAAAATTTTTTTTAACTGTATTTCTTTGTAGCCACAGCTTTGAATTTGCCAAGGATGACAGGTGGTGATGCATTTTTCGCATGGATTGGTGTATTGTTGGCAAGCTCGGGATTGGTGCTATTTTACCGGTGTAGCTGGTACGGTATTTTTGTGAACGTATGGTATTTCAACTCATTGGTGCTTTTTTGGTTTCTTAGCAAAGATCCAGGTTATGTTAAACCAATAGACATGATTCACATAATATGAAAGGTGATGGAGGTCATGTTATTGCTACAAGCCTACATGAGTTACGAAACTTAATTTCACCACATTCCTTAAAATTCTATGATTGTGATTCTAGATTTTGTATTCTTTCAACCCATGAATTGTAAGTTTCAATAATTTATTGATAACGTTACAATAAGAAACATTTTAATTGCCACCCGCGAAACCCGCGGATCTATAGTCTAGTACTTATTATATGTGTGTCTAAAAGTTGTTAAAGTTATCTCATCTTCAATCATATTATTTAGACTAGGTTTATTGGTAACTTTCACCAACCGGTTGAAGTATAAAATCAAATAAATACTTAATATAATATTAAGTTTGTACAAATCTGAAAAGAGAACCTAGTCACTTGGTGACCTTCAGTTTATAGACCCAATCTGTCACATGTCACATTAAGATTGGCTATGAATATATATTTTTAGATTGGTTGAGTTGTTGATAAATGTTAGAAAAGTTAAGATTGGTTGTATGTATTGATTGTATAGGTGAAAAAATAAAAAATAATATTTTAAAAGAGATTGAGTTGTGATAGATTGTTGATAAACATGATCTTAGTGTTTAAAACCCTAATTTTGTAAATTGTATATTTTTCATTCTTTTGTATTGTAAAGAACTGTGTCAACTTTGTTGGCAATGATATAGGTAATAAGTGAACCAATGAAGGATTGGCACGACGTGACTTATCACGGGTGGTCTAAAAGTCTAAACGCGTAAACCTTCACCAATAGGTTTAGAACATTCAAAATCCCTCTTTTCGATGCCTTGCAACAATTTTCCTAGTTAAATAATCCACTCAATTAGGGGTGAGCAGAAAAACCAAAACCGAACCGAACCGAAAGCAATCGAAACGAATTTGCAAAAACCGAACCGAACCGAACTACGAATTCGGTTCTTGGGTTGGATATGGTTTTGGCAGTCTCAACTGAAAACCGAACCAAAAACTGAATTTATATAAATATATATATTTTTTATTTTTATATATTTATATATAAAAAGAATAAAAAAAATTTATCCGAATATAAAAAACACTTTTTATGTTTGAAATATTTTTTTTCTAGATATCTATGTATTTTTTTTTCCTTTTTCTTAAATAATTGAGGTAATTCGGATTATTCGGGTCAACCCGAAAACCTAACCTAATTCAAATTTGGTTTTCGGTTCGGTTCGGTTCGATTAAATTCTAGTTCGGTTCGATACGATTCTCGAGTCAACCAAAAAAAAATTAACTGAACTAACCGAACCAAAAAAACCGAATAACTCGATAACCGAACCAATCAACACCCCTACCACTCATATGGGAAAAGGAAATGAAACTGTTAACAAATAGAAGGTCTCCTCCGATTAGAGATGCAAATCCAAACCGGTTTTTTAAAAAACCGGTCGAAAAAACCGGTTTTCGGGTTTTTAATCATACCGGTTTATTACCGGTTTTAAAACCGGTTTTAACCGTTTTTAAAAAAAAACCGGTTAAAACCGGTTTTTTTATTTTTTTTAATAATTTTTTTTTATAACCGTTACTAGTTTTTTAAAAAAAACCGGTCAACAAGGAAGTCAAACTAGCCGTTTCAATATTTAAAAAAAAAAACCGGTTTTAACAGGTTTTTTTCCGTTTAAAAAAAAAAACACAACGGCTACTAGCCGTTTAAACCTTTTTTTTTTGTTGTTGATGATTTTAGGGCATGGCTTAGTACTATAAATACATGTAATGGGTTAGGGTTGAAAACACATCAAAAACACTCACTAATCTCTCTTTTTCTCTCTAATCGTGATATATATACTCTAATTTCTCAAATCCCCTATAATGTAAAACTCACAATCACAACAAGCTTCCACTAATGCCTCCGTTTCTACTAGCCATGCTCGAAAAATTTACACAAATGAAGATGTGGTGCGAATTAGACCAACTACGAGAAAAGGCGATGTTTGGTCTAATTACGATATGTGTATTATGATCGATGGGGTGGAAAAGGCGCGTTGCAAGAAATGTATGAAATTTTATAACCCCGCGTCTAACACTACACTCCGGACTCACAAGCACGGTTGTAATGCGGTTACCCAAAATGATACGTCACAAGGTACTATTGGTGCGGATGATCAAGTTTTTATATTTGATAATGATGCGGTTCGACTTGATTTTACGAAGTTTGTCATTCAACAAGCGCTTCCATTCAACCACTTCGACAACGTCAAGCTTACGGAGATCATCAAAAGGAGGCTACAACCGCGGTATCAACATGTAAGTCGTACTACTCTTAGAAGTGATGCTTTTAAATTATGGGAAACGGCTAAAAAAGATATTATTGATGGTTTTCGTGATTATAAATATGGTGTTTCTATAACTACGGATACTTGGACAGCACCACATGGTATGACAAATTCTTATTTAGCCGTTACGGCTCATTGGTTTAATCCCGAATCTTTGTTATTAATGAAACGGACAATTGCTTTTAAACTATTTGGTTATCCTCATACGGGATCTAATTTAAGAAAAATTTTACATGACACTTTAATTGAATATAATTTAGATGATAAAGTTTTTACGATTTCACTAGATAATGCATCCAATAATACTAGAGCTATGGATTTGTTAAAATTACGTATAAAACCCGTTTTAGATGGTCTTTTTTTTCATTCCCGTTGTGTTGCTCATGTTATAAATTTATCCGTGCAAGCGGCATTAAAAATATGTGATAGTTTAAGGATGAAATTTAGGGGTTTATTAGTAACTATATATAGTTCGAGTAACGAACGACAAATGAACTATAGACGTTTTCGTAAACAATGTGGTGAAGAACCCCTAGGACCTTGCTATGATAATAATACTAGGTGGAATTCTACTTGCATGATGTTTGAAAATATATTACGACAACGTGAGACTTTAAACGCTTTTAATGAAACACTTGTTAATAGAAATAAGTCCGTTTCGATAAGCGACCAAGATTGGGATTTACTAAATGATTTAACTATTTTTTTACAAGTTTTTAAAGTGGCAACAACTATATTATCGGGTGTTTATTACCCAACTAGCTCATTAGTTTTAAATCAAATTTATGCTATGACGGAAAAATTAGACGAATTAAAAACCTCACCTAGTCAAATGTTTAGAAGAATGGTTAAAGTTATAAAAAAGAAATTTGTAAAATATTTTGCTAATTTACCTTTGGTTTTTACTTGTTCCGCCGCACTTAATCCATGTTTAAATGTTGGAGGCGTAGAACTTTTAATAACAAGAATAATGAACAATTTAGACTTATCCTTTGGGTTAGACGCTGACAACCCCGACCCCAACTATATAAACTCCCAAATTTTTATATTTAACGATAACTTTAAAAAATTATTTGGAATTTATGCAACAAAATATGGTCAAATACAAAACCCAATTGTTGATCAAATGCGGGCCGGATCGTCCCGAATGGCAAGTGACATTAATATAAACCTTTATAATAGTTTATTTGAAGACGCTACAAAGCGTCAACGAACATCGGCCCCAACAAGCGAGTTGGGACAATATATGGCTACAAACTTTTTAATAACTTTAAGTCCCGAAGAGTTTGCAAACTTTGACATTTTGGCTTGGTGGAAAGAAAGGGAAATCCAATTTCCAATTTTATCCGCTATGGCTCGTGACTTATTAACGGTCCAAGCTTCGACGGTAGCTTCCGAATCGGCCTTTTCTATTAGCGGTAGAATTATATCGGAAAGAAGGTCAAGACTAACCCCCGAATCCGTGGAAGTATGTGTATGTTTGAAAGATTATTTGGACGGAGTAGATAGGGTACAACATGAAACATCGTTGGAAGGTCCGATATTAGAAGACGTTGAAGAAACTATAGCAAGAGAAGAAGTTGATTTAGGGATATCACCTCCGAATACCGAATTAGATGAAGGTGAGTTTGAAGACTTAGATATTGAAGACGTAGATGTAGAAGATTTTTTTGAAGATTTAATGGATTGAGTATAACGGGTGATGGCAATGCCGAAGCTCGACATACTTGAGTACACTAATATGTTTTCGGGTGATGGCCATGCCAAAGCTCGAAATGTATTAGTATTTATATATTTTTAGTTGTATAATTGTATTGTTTAAATAAAAGTTATGGTTGTATTTTTTTAGTATGTTTCTGGTACGTGTGTAAGGTATGATGTATTTGTTTTTAGTATTTATCCGTGTATTGTTTAATTAAATGTTTGATAATTAACAAGTTTATTAAATAAATATTCGAAGTTTTAAATTTCGAAAAAAACCGAACCGGTAAAAAACCAATTCCGAAAATTTATAACCGAAAAAACCGATTCCGAACATTTATAACCGAAAAAAACCGATTTCGGAAACACCAAAATAACCGAAACTGGTTATTAGAAAAACCGGTTTTCTAATAACCGAAAACCGGTTTTAACCGATTTTTTTGCACCACTACCTCCGATTAGCACTAAGCCCAATGTCTATATCACAGTGAAGCCTATAGACCATAGCCCAAACCATGTATAGAAGTATAACCGGCCCCTTCTGAGTTGTCCAATACCCATCAACTATACAAAAGTACTTAGGGTCCGTTTGGTATGGCCGTATGGACCTTTAGAATGGGTTTTGACTTGATTTGACACAAATCAATTGTTTGGTTGTCTTTATTAATTAGAGGAATGATAGTTGGAATAAAAAGTTAATAGATGATCATATAGGTTTGATGACGTATAGTAGGTATACCAAGCCTCCAGGCTTGGGTCACACTATCACTTGGGCTTCTGGGCCCAGCTTAGCAGTCATGGGCCGAAACTAAACCCAATCCTGCATTGGTAATGGCCCGGACACAGCAAAACGGACGCGGACCTAACTATAGGCTACTTTCGTCCGCGGAGAACACACGCATCCGTATGCACGATTACTACGGAACCTTGCCCGACAAGGAACCCCCTCTGGCCACTAACAAAACAAACGAAATATTAGGACACCCTAATATTTTACTCGCTTATAAAAGGGACCCTCTGACACAATGAACATTATGATTTTCTCACTCTACATACACACACTTTCTCTCTCTACATGTTTACTTACTCTCACGCCGGAGTCTAATCGTGGGGTCCGTCCTCACGGTAAGGCTAACGGTTTTTATTTGATTGTGCAGGAAATCATCTCACCTCTCTTGCTCTAGTACAAGATCTGACACTCAAATCATTCGGAGGCCCGGTTCAACGAAGGATTTGAGCCCTATTCTAAGCCCGACACTCATTTTGTACTAACAAGTGGCGCCATCCGTGGGACACTAACGCAACCACGTTTTCTAAAATACTCATCATGAGCACTCGCGAACAGCAGACCCCAACCATTCCCACGTCAGACGAGGTCCTAAGGGAACTATGCGACAAAAACTACCACCAATTGTTGCCGCTCATCGCTGAAAAAATGCAAAAATAAAAAGAGTAGCAAGATAAGCTCAATGCGGTAAAGGCACGCCTACTCTACGGTGATGAATCCGGAAGAAATCCGAGAAATCATGAAGAGTCGCATTACTCTGAATCCAAGACGCCAACCACCCGAACAGAGCCGAGAAGGAGGCATGGAAGTAAACACTCCTAAAGCCCGTCACCAATTGCCAGTGTCTTCAGAAGACTCAAACAAAACAGACCTCCTTCACCTAGGCCCAGGCCGCAGAAGGAGGGTAGTGTATTCAATAGGTTGGGAGGAAAAGAACAAAGCGCAACTTCACGTTCTGACAGCCGCCACCAGAGTCCCCACACAAAGGGAACTGAGGTGCAACCAAGGAAGCATCATCACAGGGGCACATCGTCCCGAGGAACTAGCAGATATTCGGAGAGTGAAGACAACGAGGGAGGTAACTGGAAATCCAAATCAAAAAGGAACATGTCAAACACCTACGAAGATGATCTCTCTCAGCCTTGGACGTGTGAGGAAAGAAACCCTTTCACACCTTGGATCCGGCATTTTGATTTCCCAATGACAAGGATGCCTAGCCATATCAAGACATATGATGTAAAATCCAAGATCTGGACTCAACTAGGGTATGATAACATTGATTGAAAATATGCAGCGGAATATGAAGAACACAATCAACATTACTAATAAGGTTTTCTTTATTGAAACATGATAAAGAAACTACTAATACTATTACACACGCTCTATGCGTGTCTAGACTCTCATTGGAGAAGTCTACTATTAAATGGA
>BQNB010052345.1:0-40542 GCA_026074375.1 Tanacetum coccineum
TTTCGTCAGTTTTTTACGTTTTCATCAGTTTTTTACGTGTTCGTCTAATTTTTTAAATTTTCGTCCGTTTTTTATGTTTTCGTCTGTTTTTTACGTTTTCGCCTTTTTTTACGTTTTCGTTTGTTTCTTTACGTTTCCGTCCATTTTTTTACGTTTTCGTCCATTTTTTAACGTTTTCGTAAGTTATTTTACGTTTTTGTCTGTTTTTTTACGTTTTCGTCCATTTTTTTACGTTTTCATCCGTTTTTTAACGTTTCCGTCAGTTATTTTACGTTTTCGTCTTTTTTTTCATTTTGCATCTTTTTTTTCATTTTGCATCTTTTTTTACGTTTCTTCCGTTTTTTAGGTTTTTGTCTGTTTTTTTACCTTTTTTGACATTTTCTTACGTTTTCGCACGTTTTTTTACATTTTCATACGTTTTCGTCCGATTTCGCACGTTTTCGTCCTTTTTCGCACGTTTTCTTACGTTTTCACACGTTTTCGCACGCTTTCGTCCGCATTCGCGCATTTTCATGCCTTATTGTCACACCCCGACAAAGGCAGAAACTCGGGAATGCAACATAATGATCAATCATAACACAAGATACAAAATAGAGAAAACTACTTTGCATAACTCTAAGTGCTATGAAGACCATCAACCTCGAACAACTAGAGTGATGTCCTAAATCGTAACTAAAATCCACAATTTCTTTCAATTATTCCAATGCCCTCATAGGGTTCCATAATCCAAACTTAATTCAAACATCTAAGTAATTAAATCCAACAACGAGCAAGAAAGACTTCAAACAAAATTCCACTCGGGATACTTCTAAGTCTGCTATCACAATCTCCAAACTATTCATCTTTCACTTCACCTAAAAATGATACTCGAAAACGTCAACAATAATGTTGGTGAGCTCGTAGGTTTGCCCTTAAACCCAAAAGTTGTGCCAATATTTCAACAGTGGACAATAGTGCTATATGACAATGAATATTTGCAAACAATCCAAGACATAACATCCCCGCTAGTCAATCACCATATGTCACTTACGCACCTAAAGGGCCTACCAGCTGGAGCACTAATATTAGGGCAAGACCACACATAAACCTGGGTAGGCGTACCCATCCGCTACAATAATCACACAAATACTGGGTAGGCGTACCCATCTGATCCAATAATCTCACAACACTGGGTAGGCGTACCCATCCAATCCAAACAATCATGCATTACTTAATATTCACATAGCAGTCATAAGTACATATCTTGTCCCAAAAACAAAACCACGTTTCGCACAGATCAATTCAAAACATTTCAAAACACATTTGAGTATCATCTCCCCCAACGGAAAAACAGTAAAAAGTGGGGCAACGAGAACTCACCTTAAGCAAGTCTTTAGCAACCAAATCTCAATCACACAAGTAAATGCAACGACGCCCGCACATGACCTAGTCCAGTTAATGTCCCAATTTAATCATTTAATTCCAAAACAATCTTCACGTTTGATGCATAAAGTTTAGATGCGTTGTACAATTACCCAAAATAATTTAGTGGTGTGATGGTTGACGACATATTTCCACAATCATATCAATCTCATTCCCCAATAATACACACTTATACTATTTAGAGAAAATAGATAAGTAATATAAATAAATATTTATAATTAATAATTATAAATATATCTCGACAAGTCCAGATCGTAAACCTTATCCTTCATTAAAATAATCATAATACGGTTGAAAATGAAACGTTTACTCATAGTAAACATATTCGAGAATTTTCGAGAAAAATTATATTTTTCGTCTTTTAGTGAATTTGTTAAATAATAAAATAATAAAATAATATTTTATTATTTAAAAATAAAAAATCATGTTTTTAGGAAAATTTCTAAGTATAAACTTTTTATGAAATTTCGACATGACCCGTACGTTCATACAATGTTTTCTAAGGTTTTAAACCTTATTTTCAACACTCTTTTAACAATTCGACACTTTTTGACAAAATTCCAAAATCTCAATCTTTAATGTTTACTAACACGTTTTTCCCAAAATATCGTTCAACATTACTTCGTAAATACATTTTCACTTTCAAAAGTCCATCAAAACTCTCATAACGACTAAATATCGCTTATTGGGCTTTAAGGCCCAACAAGGGTCCATTAGGACATTTTTAAGTCCAAAATACTATCCAAGTCCAAAACCAAGGTCCATCTACATATATAAGTATATACTTATAAGTAGAAAATAATCCGGACCACAATAAGCCCTCCCATTAAGCCGCGGCTTAAATAGACTTATTGGGTCGTGAGTCCAATGGCTCAAAAATACGTATATTAAGCTTGAAAATAAGCTAATAAGCAACGTATCGCATTTGGTTACTACCATAAGCCTTAAAAATAGTCCACAACATATGACATAACACAAAAATAATCAAATCACTTTCCTAGTGATTTTGGGAAGATTTCGTGGCATATAAGCCCAAAATAAGCCAAGAAATAGCTTAAAAATAAGCCTGAATAAGCTATACAAGCTACTATAAAAAATAAGCTATCTAGCAACATATATTATTCAACCATCACGACCACAATATCAAAACTACAAAACCCCCTTTTTCCCTTTTTACATCCAACAAACCAAACACTTTCTTTTTATCCGTTTCGATTCCAAAAATCGATTTTCACGACGATCAACTTGTGCAACTAACATCTATGCATCAAAATACACCCAAAAGGACAAACAAAATTTAAATTTGAAAACTTATAAGAAAATCTTTAAAAATGTAGATTTTGACACGAACCGGACAACCCAAACGTTGTTTACATGAATACCCAAATTCTCGTATCAACCCGGAATATCACGTTCTCGATCAAAGTTGAAAAATATATGGTGGTTGTTTTGGTGTAGGTGGCGGACGAACCAAAGAGACACATACACAAGTGTGTTTTATTTTATTGAAAATGAAGTGGATTATGATGAAAAAGGTTCTAGTGGAAAGCATATATGTGTACATCCTTGGGACATGTTAGCTAAATTTAAGCCTTCTTGTCCCCTTAACCTCCCATGACCGGCTATGGCGTCCAAAGGGGCCTCGGGTCCTTCTTTTCGTGTCGAGGTCCTTAAATACTCGTAAAACCAACCGTAAAATTTACTCCCAAAGTTAATTAGCATTTTTTATTCACCTAACAATACTTTTTCATAACCTAGAGATTTACAATGACATATTTACACTAAAACCCTTCAAACTCATTGGACAGTACCGAACGTGCGGACCTCGTTTTCGGCATTACTCAACATCACATGGATCAAACCACTCCGGTATACAAATAACACGAATAATACCTTCCCAAAGGGATTATAATCACAATAAATCATAGTTAATAACCGCAATTCTCAACAAAATCACACGTCAACACGTATAAAAAAACAAAATCTGAATAAACTAACAAAAGTCAAATAGTCAAAGGACTATAAATGAAATATTCAGAACACAAAAAGGGCAAAGGTTACATTCTACCGCCCTTAAAAGAATTTCGTCCCTAAATTCAACTACTAAAATCACTAAACAAATGTGAGGTACTAATTAATTATCATTTGATCTCAAGTCCCAAAACGTGAATCTTAGGGCCATCCGATGGCATTCCTACTACTCTTCATCTTCTTACACTCTTTTCCCAAATTCTACAACTCTTCTACAAAATTCAACTTAGCATCAATTCGAAAATCTCAACCAAAGCACTATGTAGAGATGTATCAGCCACACACTCATACGGTATCGAACCTTATAACGTGTCAAACACACCATTACACAACTTCTGGCCCAATCTCAACCGATAGGCCCACAGGCGCCTACCTTTTCATAATCTAAGAGGACCAACAAATCTAGGATCTACTTCCCCTATCATCCCCAGAGCGTACCACACCTTTCTAAGGCGAACACTTTGAGCAAGACAATAGTTAACCTACACTAAACTCTAAGGCTTCCTCCTCTATAAGCATAACATATTTTATAGAAACGATCACACGCAGCCTTAAGTCAATCCTTAATCCCTGCGGATCCTTCTCATATCTCTTGCACCTACTCAAGCCCTATCAACTGACCTATTACTCACTTCAACCCCCAAAATTGGGCGAACGTACACTTTCTATTATACAAATGCCTCAAACGAGCACATCTCACACTAGAATGAGAAACTAATGTTACAACGACAACTCAACCAAACGAAGATGAACATCCCAACTTTCTCCGAAGTCCAAGACGCACTCTCTATAGCCGTGACTTCCAAAATCTGAATAGTACGCTCACTCTAACAATCGGTCTGATGGTGATAATTCGTACTCATGTCTAAAACGCGTTCCTAATGTCTCTTGCATTGACATGCCAAAATCCTTGATTGAAACGTAATCGAGATCGGCACACCATGTCTAGCAACTATCTCATTCAAATACAATCTAGCCAACCTTTCCATCTTATAATCCTCACGCATAGGTAGAAAATGAGCAGACTTAGTCAATCGGTCCATAATGACCCAGATTATGTCATGCCCACTACTAGTCCTAGGCAACTTAGTTACAAAATCCATAGCTATCCCTTCCCATTTCCATACAGGAATCTCAGGTTGCTGGAGCAGGCCAGATGGTCTTTGATGCTCTGCCTTACCCTTCAGATAATTCAAACACTTACTACAATATTCAGCTATATTCTTTTTCATTCCAGGCCACCAATACCTATCTCTCAAATCATAATACATCTTATCAGCTCCAGGATGTACAGAGTACTTCGAATTATGGGCATCATCTATTATCAGGGTTCTCACCTCACCCTTTAAAGGTACCCATATTCGATCCAGGTAGTACAAAGTTCCATCACTTCTTTGTTCTATCATCTCATCCAAACCTTTCTGTAATCCTACAAACTCATCCACAGCCTCCTTCTGAGCCGCTAGTATCCTATCTTTGATACTCGACTAAAGGATCATATTTATAGCTCTAACTCTCTTAGGCTTTACTCTTTCCTTCCTACTTAGGGCATCAGCCACCACATTCGCCTTACCAGGATGGTAGCGAATTTCACAGTCATAATCACTAAACAACTCTATCCAGCGACGCTGTCGCATATTCAACTCTTTCTGACTAAAGATATGCTGAAGACTCTTATGATCCGTATAGATGACACTCTTTGTCCCATACAAATAATGTCTCCAGATCTTAAGTGCAAACACAACCGCACCCAACTCTAAATCATGGGTAGTATAATTCTTCTCATGAATTTTCAACTGCCTAGATTCTTCTCATGAATTTTTAACTGCCTAGACGTATAGGCTATCACCATACCTCTTTGCATTAACACACAGCCTAGTCCTATCCCGGACGCATCACAATATACCACAAAGTCTTCTGGTCCATCGGGGAGAGCTAGAATAGGCGCATTACACAACTTATCCTTCAAGGTCTGAAATGCCAATTCCTGTTCCTCACCCCAATCAAAAGTCTTACACTTTTGAGTCAAGATAGTAAGAGACTTAGCTATCTTAGAAAAGTTCTCAATGAACCTACGGTAATACCCAGCCAATCCTAAGAATGAACGAACCCCAGTGTCGGAGTCTAGGCTTTCAAATTCTTAACAGCTTTAAACCTTACTAAGGTCTAACAAGAATTCCAATTACCATTTATAACAGCCCAAGAAACTGAACTTCTCTTAGCCAGAAATACACACTTATTAGAAAACTTTAGCTACAACAGGTTCTCTCCATTTTGAAACAGTATCCCAGACTAACGGTTAAAGTGCTCTACATGCTCCTCTTGAATCTTAGAATAGATTAAGATATCGTCTATAAACACTATTACAAAATTACCAAGATAAGGCCTACAAACTCTATTCATCAAATCCATAATATACTCAGAGTGCGATGAGTACCAGACCAAAGGGCATTACATTAAACTTGAAATGACCAAATGAGTTTTTTCTAAACGCAGTCTTTGACATGTCATCCTCATGCACTCTTAGCTAATGGTATCCAGACCTAAGATCTGTCTTCGAGAAAAATTACGACCCTTGCAGTTGATCAAATAGATCATCAAACTAGGCAGCTGATAAAGATTCTTAACCGTCAAACCCCCCCTCTATGTACAAATCTCAATAATCTAATGCACACCTAAAAAACCATCCATTTTCTTAATGAACAACACTATGCACCTTAAGGCGCCGAACTTGGTCAATGTAAACATTTGTCTTGTGAGTTTCTTGATTGTCCTGATAACTCCTCCCATTCATAAGGTGACAATATGATAATGAACATTGCTACCGGCGTTGCTCGAGGGGTTAACTAAATCCAAAACTTAACTTTTCACCGAATAGGCGGTAATCCAGATAGGTCATCCGAGAATACCTCAGGAAAATCTCTAACCCAACAATCTCTCTTGATCTTCTCACCCCAACCTTAAAAGCAAATAAAAACCCATCAAAAATTCTCGTTTTTTCTTCGTCCTCTCTTCCTAATACTCTAAGCACCTTGCCATCCGGTAGTGGTATCCTCACTACCTTCTCATGGCCAAATATTAATTTTGGCCTTATAATTATCAACCATCCATACCTATAATCACATCAAAACAAATCCCATGCCCAACTAGGACAAATGATGTCAACGACATGACCAGCTTCTCCGCTACTATCCTCAATCTCATATGCTTGAAACCTAAAGTCGCTGGGCTCTAAGCCTAACAGAGGTATGAAAGTAGTGAAAACAAAACTATAATTGGCACCAGAGTCAAATAAGGTAGTGGCAAAGTAATTATTCAAAGTAAACGTACCCGTCACAATGTTTAAACCCTAGCGAGCTTCCTCTGCTCCTAACATGAATGTCCTACCCCTAGCCTGGTTCCCTTGGTTTCCATGACCCTGACCCCCGTATAATTTCGCAGCAACTTGAATTTGGAAGATTCTTCCGGCCTTGTGCTCTATTACTTCCTAGACAACTGACGCTAAAATGGTCGGTAAATACCACACTCATAACATGCCCTATCAGTTGGTTTTCATCAATTGATATACTCAGAATCACATTCCTTGGGCACAACCACTACAATCCTTTGCCAAGGTGACCCGGTGGTTACAGTTGAAGCAAGTCGACAAGGGCCCTCTTGGTGCATGGTACGGAGTTCAGATGGTCAACACCATGGGCCAAGTACTATGTATTCTCTCTGCCTACATGGGTTTATATAGTACCAAAAGAATTCCATCCTAAGTCCTCTCATTATCACCCAACCACTCCTATCCTTGCTAGTTCCCCACATTTTCCTCTTTTCTCCCCACCTCTAAATTGATCCATTTCTCCACATAAGCCTCATCAGTTAGTCACCAAAGATCTGCACTGCCTTCTGTATTGTCTTTGGCTCCGTGCTGCTCACATCCCACAGATTTTGTTGAGTAAGGCCATACACATACCCTCAATCATCCTACACACTGTCGTTACCAAATTGTTGGAACTAACCTAGCCAACTCATGAAACCTATCAGTATACGCAGCATGGCCAGCCCCGACCATGGCATGATTCCATAACTTATCCAACTTTTGCATCTCATGACTAGGAACAAAACTCTTGTATCAACATAAAACTTAAAGTCATAGTCATGACATACAAACAGCAACTTCCCGGCTTAGCAGTCGGATTAGAGAGTTCCACCATGTTAAAAGCCTTACCACAAATGAAACCTGCAGTGTCTTGGTCACTTTTTGGTCATACAACAACCACTAATATCCTGCACAGACTACCGATTTTCCTACAATCCAACGAGTAAGACCTACAATACCCCCTTACATCATATTCAATAGGGTTACAAAGCTAAGAACTCCTTAATTATGAACAACCTACCCGGTATGCCAATTACTATCACATTCCAATGTGTCTCCTAAACCATTCTCAATAACCACACTTACCATTCTAATTTTTTCCCAACATTTCCTCGTGTTTACTAACCTGACAAGCATGGCGGTGTAATAGGTTCTGCAATTGGTTGGGCTAATGATCATCGAGAACATTGGTAATCCTTCATTAGGCTACCTCTACATTCCAATTGGATCTCCTCTAACACCCTCATAAGGATCCCTTTCCTGCCCAAATCCTGACCAATTGTACTTCAAATCATTAACAGCAACAATACTAATACTGTCTCATACATGACCTCCCCTATCATCTACCCCTTCCACACCTACCAACTCATACACCCCGTTCCCCACTAAAATGATATCGGCAGCAGGCCGGCCACACTGCGGTCCTCATCCTTGGAGGCATTATCTATACGAGGGAGAACATGGGCAACTTAGGCAGACAGGAAGACTCGCATATAACAAAGAAAATATCTTACTGATATACATATAGATAACGCATAACACCAACCTTACGATTGTCAAACATCAATATGTGTGAACACATACTAAGTATGAGTGAGTAATGTGATAGCTTATAACTCCGTTGCCAAATCTTACTGTTATATACGCATCCAATCCATTCTATAACAATATTGACTCACACATAATTAATAGACTGACATAACTAAAAGCTCCAACCCTGAACACACAAAAGCGGAACACCGCGCACATAGATCCTATACGCAACTAAACGACGGATTCTTAGTTATAGTCCAGGCCAATCCACTATTTCCTAAAACCTTGAACACCGATACCAAATACTGTATCACACCCCCCCGCAAAGGCGGAAACTCGGGAATGCAACATAATGATCAATCATAACACAAGATACAAAATAGAGGAAAACTACATTGCATAAATCCAAGTGCTATGAATACCATCAACCTCGAACAACTCGAGTGGATTTCCAAATTCGCAACTAAAATCCACAATATCTTCAATTAATTCCAAAGCCACGTCTCGACAGAGGTCCATAATCCAACATAATTCAAACATCCAAATACTGAAATCCAACAATGAGCCAGCAAGACTACAAACAAAATTCCCACTCGTGAAAACTTTCTAAGTTTGCTATCACAATTACTAAACTATCATCTTTCCCTTCACCCTAAAATGAAACTCGAAAACCACAACAATAATGTTTGTATGCTCGGTAGGTTTGACCTTAAACCCAAAAGTTGTGCCAATATTTCAACAGTGGACAATAGTGCCATATGACAGTGAATATATGCAAACAATCCAAGACATAGCATCCCCGCTAGTCAATCACCATATGTCACTTACGCACCTAAAGGGCCTACCAGCTGGAGCACTAATATTAGGGCAGGACCTCACACAAACTTGGGTAGGCGTACCCATCCGCTCCAATAATCACACAAATACTGGGTAGGCGTACCCATCCGATCCAAACATTCATGCATCACATAATATTCACATAGTAGTCGTAAGCACATATCTTATCCCAAAAACAAAACCACGTTTCGCACAGATCAATTCAAAACATTTCAAAACACATTTGAGTATCATTTCCCCCCAACGGAAATATAGTAAAATTGGGCAAAACCGAGCACTCACCTTATAAGCAAGTCTTAGCAACCAATCACAATCACACCAGGTCATATGCAACGACGCCACGCACACAACCTAGTCTATTAATGTTCCCAATTTAAACATGACCAATACCAAAACATCTTCACTTTGATGCAATAGAGTTTAGATGCGTTGTAACAATAAACTACAAAACAATTTAGTGGTGTGATGGTTGACGACTTATTTCCACAATCATATCAATCTCATTCACCGATAATACATAATTATACTATTTAGATAACAACTAATTAAAGTAATGATAAATAAATATTTTAAATTATAATTAACAAATATATCTCGACAAGTCTATACGGTTTAAAACCTTAGTCCTCTTTATAAAATAATCATAATACGGTTGAAAATGAAACGTTTACTCATAGTAAACATATTCGAGAAGTTTTGAGAAAAATTATCTTTTTCGTCTTTTAGTGAATTTATTAAATAATTAAATAATTAAATAATATTTAATTATTTAAAAATAAAAAATCATGTTTTTAGGAAAATTTCTAAGTATTAAACTTTTTACGAAATTTCGACATGACCCTACTCTCATAAACCATGTTTTCTAGGAAGGTTTTTAAACCTTATTTTCAACACTCTTTTAACAATTCGACACTTCTCGACAAAATTCCAAAATCTCAATCTTTAATGTTTACTAACACATTTTTCCCAAAATAATCACCACAGAACTTCGTAAATACATTTTCGACTTCAAAAGTCCAACAAAATTCACATAACATTAAAATAGCTTATTTGGATCTTTAAAGGCCAAATAAGGGTCCATTAGGACATTTTAAGTCTAAAATACTATCTAAGTCCAAAACCAAGGTCCATGTACATATATAAGTATATACTTATAAGTAGAAAATAATCTGGACCACAATAAGCCCTCCCATTAAGCCGCGGCTTAAAATAGCCTATATTAGGGCCGTGAGATCCATAGCTCAAAATACGTATATTAAAGCTGAAAATAAGCTAAAATGTCTCCATACCATTTGATACTACCATTACCTCAAAAATAGTCCACAAGGAAAACATAATACGCCATAAACACAAAATAATCAAAATCCAACTTTCCCCTATGATTTTTGGTAAGATTTCGTGGCATAAAAGCCCAAAAATAAAGCCAGAAATGGCTAAAAATAAGCGTCAAATAAGCTATAACAAGCTACTATCCTAAAAATAATCATTCTAAGCAATTATATATTATTCAACCATCACGACCACAATATCAGAACTACAAAAACCCTTTTTTTCCTTTTTACAACCCACGAACCAAACACCCTATTTTATTCATTTCGCTTCTAAAAATTGATTTTCACAACGATCAACTTGTACAACTAACATCTATGCATCAAAATAAAACCAAAAGGACAAACGAAATTTAAATTTGAAAACTTACAAGAAAATCTTTAAATTTGTAGATTTTGACACGAACCGGACAACCCAAATGTTGTTTGAATGAATACCCAAACACTAGAATCAACCCCAAATATTTATTTCTTCATGTTTTCTTGATCAAAGTTCAAAAAAATAATATGTGTGTGTGTGTGTTGCTCGGACGAACCAACAAAGAGAGAAGGGAGAGGATTTTTTTGTGAAAATGAACTATGTGATATTCAAATGAGGATATGGATCTTTTTATGTGTACCATCCATGGACACACTTCCTAAAACTTTGCCTTGATGTCTCCTAAAAGACTAGAACCGGCTATGGGATCCAAGGGGGCCTCTGGCCTTTCTTTTTGTGTCGGGATCACTTAAATACTCGTAAAACTCAACCGTAAAATTTACCCCAAAGTTAATTAGCATTTTTATTCACTTTAAAAATACTTTTTCATTAACATTGAGTATTCACATGACATATTTTCACTTTAACCCCTTTCAAAACTAATTTGGACATTAACGGACGTGTCAGACTCGTTTTTCGGCATTTCTCAAAATTCACGAATCGAACCACCCGAAATACAAACAACATAATAATACCTTCCAAAAGGGATTATTAATCACAATAAACCATAATTCATCACATATCTCATAAAAATCATCACCATCAGCACGGTACAAAATCTAAATAAACTGACCAAAGTCAAAGGACTATAAATGAAATATTCAAAACACAAAAAGGGCAAGGGTTACACTTATCAACAACTGCGATTGTTGTGAATAAGACATTAGTATTCAACTGGAATGTATTCATCTTATTTGGTATCTAGATAATGGAACTGCAAGCAGTTGTATTAAATAATGAATTGACATACATGGTATGATCGTTTTCATTTATACTATTTTTGTCTATGATTACATATTTAAAATCCATGAATAAATTTTATATTCTAAACTATTCCATTGTTAGTTAACAAAGTGGGACTAATTGAAAATATAAGATAATGTGAGTGTATATGGTATATATTCTGTTACATATTTAAAGAAGATTCTGTCAACAATCACAACTATACAATGATGTTGAAATAAAGGAATACCGCCACCTAAGATCAGACCACTTTATGGATCAGCGTCATTGGTAGTTGCACATAAGGAGAAAGAATAATTTGCCTTAGACTCGAGATACAAGAGTTTTTGGGTGTATTGATGTCACTTCTTGATTCTCAGTCACTGCAAGCTGAATAAGGGTAGTTATAAAGTTATTATTCATAAATGTTTTGAAGTAACCTGGTGAATAATACTTGAGTCAAATAGAATTTTGTTACTTCCACGTGTTTTGGAGTTTAGATACTTAATGGCCACTCTAAAGGTTGATCAGATGTTTGCGTGGCTGGCGCCCAAAATGTAGTTAAGATGATTTCTATTTTACATTTGTAATATTGATCCAATATCAGAGCGAAAAGACAAAATCGTTAATCTATGGAATGACTTTTGATCCCATATCCATATCTAACATTGTATATGAAACCAAAAGGGTAGGACTAACTAGAATTATATTAAAGATTGAGATGTTTAATTGAAACCAAATTCTCAAGGTAGTTTTCTTTTCTAGGGATCATGTAATGATGTTTCTAGACTATTTGCAATGTTAGTATGTTATATTTATGACACAGACATTCGCAAGAGCGAGTTGTTAAGATAAACTCATGTCATATGGATATTTAATACTGAAGGGAATAAGTTACCTACAGGGTCACACATAATAATTCACCTAGAAATCATTTTTATTAATATGTATAAAATATAAGTTATATTTATTAGAATTTATTTAATACTCGAACGATAGAATACTTAACGGTCGTTAATTAGTTCGTTTACAAATAATTAACATTAAACCCTTTAATAAATATGTAATGTACATAATAATTAAATAACGTCAAAAAGTCAACAAAAGGGGCCTGTTTGGGCTTAGGTTGGCCGAATATATACAAGAGAAAAGATGGGATGGGACTTTGTTTAAATTACTCCAATTGCCAAAATAAAGCCCTAATTCCACCCCTATATAAAGAGATCAATTGTGTTCATTTGTGGTGATCCATTCTTCTCCTCTTCTCTCTATTCGTCTCAAAGGATCCCCATGAAGGGAACCTGAAGTTCATTTTCTAGTAATTGGTAAATTCGTATGGTTTCTATGGAACTAGCCATTTCAGATGATATTGTATAATGGTGTAGTGAGGATACACGAGAGGATAGTTTACTTTACCAACATTAAGAGGTTTCCAGTATTGCATCGGTTACAATCACACTTGCGTATTCTCAAGAAGCTACAGTTCTTTATTTAGCTTGTTTTGCTAAAAGGTATGCTTTCGGTTTATTATTTATGTGAATTATAGTTGCTATATGAGTTTAATTTCGCTTCATTGCTCGTCGAATATTATGTGTAATATTAGGTTATAAGATAACGATTTACAATACAAAAGGAAAAATTTTCAAATGAATATGACTTACTCTTGCAAGAATGTGTGATGTGCTGTCGTGTAGGGTCAATTATTTTGATTATCAAGTTTTACATTTATATTTAGCCGACAAACCTAAAACAACACTTTAACGAGCAGTGTACCCGGTCAAGATGGAGTTCGTGGTAAGTAGGGTGTCGAATACTAAGAGTGGAATATGAATTCTAAATTTTATCAGTATTTTAATTAGTCTATTTACTGGTTAAAACTATGCTATGTACGTTGTCTAATGAGATGGGGGGTGGGGGTTTTTCAGCCTGAGAGACTGGTACAGGTTTATGGTGATAAATATCAATTCTAAGCACAATAAACACTAAAGCAAATAAACACAAGACAAAAGAGCGGTACGAACGAAATAATAGAAAACTGTATTAACCATGTTAAATCCAATTAAATGAATAGATGAATAATTAGTGAGATGGCTCTTTATTTTTGAGGCGGCATATATTCTAAAGACTTAGGCGTTCTACAAATCCTAAGACCAAGATACAACAACCATATCACATTAATGCAACCACATAAAGCATCCTTAATTTGATTATAAATCTATCAATGGAAATTAAAGTAGTGGTATCCTGTCAATACCCTATGCCTATCGGGAACTGTTTAACCCACATATTGCTTGATGTTGCTTTATCCACGGAAGTCCACCACCAAAACCAATTACCAATTAATTAAGACAATACTGGTCGAAACAATTTATCGGGTACCTGACGGGTTCCAACAAAGCTCATAATCAAGGTAAATGATAAGGTTCATTTGTGATCCTATTGGTTCGGGCAATATGAAAACACAACATGGAGAGCTATCCCGGCATTTAGATTACTGGTTAAGTCTCACTAAACCCAGTTGAATGATAGGTCGTATGTACAAGCACATAAACAAGTATAATGCGATAAACATAATTAAATAGCAACGATAAATTAAGCAAGCCAGATTAAAGCAAACCAAACATTATAATTTTCATTAACATGGCTAATACCCGAAGGTATTAGCCCACAATCATTGTCTTTTTTACAATCATGATCAAACAATTAAAAACCGAATGATTAAGAAAGTAAGAATTACATGATGTCTTCTATGGAATTAGGAATGGTGTTCGACCTTGGCTGCTCTTTAGGGCTTGAGAAATTCGACTTCAGATGTATACTATATAGAGAATATGATATTGCACACTAAAAACTCGCTTTTGAGTCTTCTATTTATAGTTTGTAGAAAAACACTCTTATCGCGCCGCCGTATCCAGCAAGGTCGATACGGCGTATTGGGCTGGATTCCTTGGAGTGCGCGCTACGTTCGTAATAAATCATTGATATCATTCTCAATTTACTTGATTTATTGTATCTTCGAATAGTTATCTTCATGGATACGGCGTATGTAGACAGAGTGAATACGCCGTATTGGGAATTGGTCAAATGCGTTTTCTTGTGAAGTCTTGGCGCTGATACGCCGTATCTCTTTTGTTGGATACGGCGTATTGGTCCGAAATTAGCAATCTTCAAATGTCATCTTTTAGCTCTAAATTATGCACCTTTTAGCTTATCTTCACAAAACACTCATGAATTACTGCATTTATCAACTTTAAAGTAATTAAGTACCAAATAATGCAATAATTATATAAAAGTGGGCAAAATAAATGGGATAAATGGTATAATAAAGTAATGTTATTTGATGTCATCAATTACTATTGGTGAAAGTTAGAAAATCCCTACCCTATATCATTCTTCATCCTAACCTTTGGTTAAACTCGAATGAGGATGTGATCGAACACACATGTCTATTACGTCATTACGGCCATGTATGTGTGCTTCAGCTGCCTTGTTGGTGTGGTACTTTTGGTGAAAGATTGTAAAATGATCAACCCTAAGCCTTATAATAAAAACCCATTTTACCTTTATAAACTTGTTACTCCTTAGCTCTAGTGGTGGAGATGTGTATCCTTGCCAAGCCTATGATAGAATACTCGTCATGACCGAGCAATTGAGTGAATTAGTTACATGTTACCACATAGATTAGTTGAGTGATTTGAGTGTTTTCATTGACCTATTTTGTGAGGTGTTTGGTTGTGTACTTGTAATAGATCAAATAAATGCTTAACGGAAAAATCCTTAGGGATACATTTTCATAAACTTCTAAAGGCTACTTGAGGACAAGTAGGATTCAAGTGGGGGATATTTGATGACATCAAATAACGTCACTTTTATAGCATCATTTATCCCATGTAAATAACCCATTTTGTATAATTATTGCAAAGAATTGTTACTTAATCGTTTGTATTTGAGAATTGCAGTAATTATGGAGTACTTGGTGAAGATTAGCAAAAAGGCACGCATTCTGGAGCTTAAACGAAGACATTTTAAAGATTACTGTCTGACAAAAACAACCAATCTGTTATCCATCAAGGAAGATAGGCGTATGTTGTGCTGCACTTCACAAAAGACCGACGAAGGTAAAGACAAGATCAATACTCTGTAACCAGAATAACCAATACCCCACATTCAAGCTATGAATAAAAAGATTCTAAAGATAATAGAAACGTGGTCCCTACTCTAAGAAATCCCCAATACGCCATATCGAAGCTTTTTGATACGCCGTATTGGCCTTTTTCTAGACCTTAGAAAACTCAAAAATGAGTTTTAAGGGTGCTAAATCATATTTTCGATACCTAAACCATAAAAGTTGATTTTCAGAGGAGAAGAGCAGAAGAGGTCTTGCAACGTAATTTAATTTCCAGTAGGAAACAAACTTGTAATCTCCTAAAACTGTTTTAATCGTTTTAATTATGCTATCATAACGTTACGCCGATAAGTATACTCTTTTCTAAAATTATTACTTTTGTATTGATTAATGACATTGACAGGGGCTAATACCATTCGGTCTTTTAGCTATATTATAAGATCTGAATGCTTGGTTTGTTTATCTCGATTGCTTAATTTATCGTTGATTGCTTGTTTAAGTTTATCAGTTTATACTTGTTTACGTGCTTTTGTATGCAAACTATCATTCAAATGGATCTAGTGATATGGACCAAGTATTCTAGATGCTGGGATGGCTCTCTATATAGTGATTTATACATCTAGACCAATAGGATCATAAATAACGACCTGATCAGTTGCCCTTTAAGATTGTGAGCTTAGTTGGAACCAGCAGGGTGACCTAAAGGGATCAACGAGTACGTTCTCAATTAATTTGGATAAAGAACTTGGTTAGTGACTACTAGTGTATGAATTCCATATAAGGCAGTAAGTGCTAAAGACCCTATGAGCTAGGGTTAAACAAGATCACCATGCTTAAGTCATAAATAGATTATAAATCCAGTAAGTAAGGATGCTTATGCAGATGCGTTTTCATTATGACAGCATTCTAACGTGTCTAGTTTAAGGAAAGAAGTACCGCCTTAATCTAAAGACTGATATGCCGCCTCGAGAATAATAATTCAAATGCACTACATAAACAAATCAACGTTTCTGATTGGTTTAATAATTGTATAAAACAATTTAATATATTTGGCTAGACCGCTCTTTTATCTTTTGTTAATTTGCTTGCGTGTGTTTTAGTGTCTTAAGTTGATTTTAGTCACCATAAAACCCGTGTCAGTCTCTCAGGGTGAAAACCCCCCTTTATCCGTTAGATTTAGGATTAACATAGGTTTAACATAGAATAGAATTAACCTAGTTTAGATAACGAAAAGATTAATAAATTTGAAAGATATATTACTCGCTTCTTAGTGTATCGACACCCAACTACCATGAACTACCACGATCGGTACTACTGCCCTTTAAAAGTGTTGTTTTTGGTTAAGTCAGTTAAACTATGAATTTAAAACTTGAAATCATAAAATTACAACCACACAACGACACATCGGGACGAAGAAGAAGAATATACACCTT
The DNA here is from genome assembly GCA_026074375.1 of Tanacetum coccineum. Classification (NCBI taxonomy): domain Eukaryota; kingdom Viridiplantae; phylum Streptophyta; class Magnoliopsida; order Asterales; family Asteraceae; genus Tanacetum; species Tanacetum coccineum. Next base: position 17,279 of record BQNB010052345.1, read on the forward strand.
AATTGAATTCTCAAACTTGAAAACCGGTTAAAGAAACTCCAATACCTAAACCATACAAACCAAAGATTTAGTATCCTCAACGCCTTCGAAAAGAGAAAATGGAAGCCCATTATGGTAAATTCCTCGACAGATATCAAACCGTCAAGATCATATACCTCTTTCGATGTTTTAGCAGGAATGGCCAGAACCTATGCAAATTTTCCTCAAGAATCTTGTAAGCAATAAGCACAAGCTTGAACAAATCTCATCTACTTTCCTAAGCGATGAAAGTTCTGCTATAATCCAAAACAAAGTTCCACCTAAACTTGGAGACCCAGGAAGTTTCTGTGTCCTTTCCACTTTATGCAAAAATTACTCGTGCAAATTCTTTAGTCACCTTGGTGGTAGCATTAATCTCATGCCGTACTCTCTATACGCTAAATAATTCCTTGGAACTCTCAAACCTACTAAATGAGCATAAGGTTAGCTGACCGATCATTCCAACACCCTATTGGAATAGCTAAAAATATGCTCGTTGAGATTGGTAATTTCACTTTTCCGGTGGATTTAGTTATTCTCGAAATGGAAGAAGACAGTAAAGTTCCTCTAACCTTAGGGAGACCTTTTCTCCATACTGCCAATGCAGTAATTCGAGTAAAATAAAAACAACTCAATCTTGGAGTTGATACTGAACAAATGACCTTTTCAATCAATTCCGCAATGAAACACTCTTATTCAAACGATGATACATGTTTTAGCATTGATATTATCGATGAAATCTTAGAAGATGATTTCGATGCTCTTCTCGATGAAGGGAGTGAAATCCTTCATTCCATCGAGGGAACTATTCTCGAAGAAAAACTCTTTGCTGAATTCGATGAATTCATGGCTATGAATTTCAAAGGAAACACTGATATTGAATCCAAAATCGAAGAACCGCCATTTGAAAATATAACCTTTAACACCGATTATAAAAAAGACATCTCTTGAAGAACGTCATTCGGATCTTGAACTGAAACCTCTTCCCAATCATCTAGAATATGTATTCTTGGAAGAACCCTCTTTTCTTTCTGTAATCATATCATTGCAGCTTTCTAAGAAAAACAAAAATAAGCTCATCTCTGTTTTAAAAAGACACAAGCAAGCCTTTGCTTGGAAAACAATAGACATTCTTAGAATCTGTTTGTCTATTTGTAAACATAAAATTTAACTCTTAGAAGACAAAAGGACAGTTGTTCAAAAACAAAGACGATTAAACCCAAACATAAAAGAAGTCGTTAAAAAGAAATCATTAAACTTCTCGACACTGGTATTATTTATCCAATCACCGATAGCCCTTGGGTAAGTCCCATCCACTGTGTACCCAAGAAAGGTGGTATTACAGTTGTCACAAATGAAAAAGATGAACTTGTCCCAACAAGAACCATTACGGTTGAGTAGTATGTCATCAATCGATTTATCGTAAACTCAATTGAAAGCAAAAACCCGCAAAGGGCCCATTTACCTTTGCCATTCATTGGATCAAATGTTAGAAAACTCGCAAAAAATAAAATATTTCTGTTTCCCATCGATGGTTTTTTCCTGGATATTTCCAAATACCAATCGATTCTATGGATCAAGAAAAAACAACCTTCACATGCCCTTTCAGAACATATGCTTATAGGCGAATGCCTTTCGGTTTAAGTAATGCTCCCGCTACTTTCTCTAAAGGTGCAAGTTTGGTTATCTTCCTGACATGAATTAGAAATAATCCGTGAAGTATTCATGAATGATTTCTCCGTTCTTTGGAAACATCCTTCGATTACTGTCTAAACAAACCTTGATAAAATGCTTCACAACGTTGTAAAAGATGGCAAAACTTGTCCTTATTAGGAAAAATGTCACTGTCATGGTTTAAGAGAGAATTAATGTCTTTGACACAAAAGTGTCCGGTGCAGGCCTTGAAGTTGACTAAATAAACCCCAAGATCCGAGCGTAATCGACTAAGCTTCCACCCCTAACTAATGTCAAAGGCATTAGAAGTTTTCAATCTAGATCAAGCTGGTTTCTACTGACGTTTCATCAAAGTCTTCTCAAAAATTGCCTGACCTCTAACTAAGTTGCTTGAAAAAGATACCCTATTCGAATTCAATGATGAATGTCACAAATCATTCAATTCATTAAAAGAAAAACTCACATGTACTCCCGCGATCGTAAGCCCAAATTGGAACCTACCATTTGAGCTTATGTGTGATGCAAGTGAATTCGCAGTTGGAGCAATCTTAGGACAAAAAGATGTAAAATTCTTTCATCCATTTATTTTGCAAGCAAAACTCTTTAATGCAGCTTAGTAAAAATATACGGTTACTGAAAAAGAACTTATGGCTGTAGTATTTGCATTTGACAAATTCTGACCTTATCTGATATTATCCAAAACAATTGTCTACACCGATCACTCAATTTTAAGACACCTATTCAAAAAACAAGATGCTAAGCCACGTCTTATACGTTAGATTCTGCTATTGCAAGAATTTGATATCAAAATAAAAGACAAAAAGCTACCTAAAATGTGCTAGCCAGACCACTATCTCGATCGATAATGATGACACAAGTAACGACAATGATGTCGACGATAACTTTTCTGGCGAAACTCTTATGGAAATAACCACCAAGGACACACCATGTTCGCAAACGTTTGCAAACTATTTTGGTAGGTATAATATACCCTAATGAATGACGGACGCAACAGAAGAACATGATCTTCTTTGACCTCAGAAAATACATTTGGAAATCCTATCTTTTCAAAGTATGTTTGGAGAATTATGATCAAACGCTGTGTCTCGAGACTAAAAACTCATACCATTCTTGATCAATGTCACCACGGACCTACTGGTGGACATTATGGACCAAACACCACTGCTAAAAAGGTTTTTTTTACTCAGTCTTTACTATCCTAACAATCATTAAAGAAAGCTTCATACTCTAGATTGTCTTTGCAAGCATGTGCAAAAAAAATCTGTGAAGTATGATCTAAACGTGATGAAATTTCCCTAAAATAAGTCATTCAAGTATGTAGCGAATTATTTGACATATGGGGTATTGACTTTATGGACCTAAAATCTCGAAATCATATAAATTCGAATACATCTTAGTCGTTGTCGATTATGTTTCCAAGTGGGTCGAAGCTCAAGTTTTACCTACTAACGATGCTATAGTTGTTATTTCTTTCCTAAAAAACTCTTCTGCCATTTTGGTATGCCCAAAGCTCTCATAAGCGATTGAGGTACTTATTTCTACAATAAGATAATGGAAAAAACCATGAAAAGATATGGAGTTAACCATTGTTTTTCTACATCATATCATCCTCAAACAAGTAGACAAGTTGAAAATACTAACATAGCCCTTAAAAGAATCCTTGAAAAAACAGTTAAAGATAACCCAACTGTTTGGTCAAGAAAACTCGATGATGCTCTGTGGGCTTTCAGAACCGCTTACAAAACACCAACCGGAACCACACCTTATAAACTCTTATACGGTAAAACTGCCATTTACCATTTGAAATCGAACACCGTGCATACTGGGCACTGAAAAGCTGTAATCCATATCTCATCGCCGCTGGTGGGAAGAGAATGTTCCAATTAGCAAGAGTTAGATAAATCTGAATCAAGCGTTGACAACACTCGTCTATACAAGGTAATAAACCAAATTACTGCCAATGATAGAAAACTCAAAATGAGAAAAGAGTTCATAAATGGAAACAAAGTGTTGTTATTTCACTCTAAGTACAAATTTAAACAGCCAAAACTCAGATCTAGATGGCTTGGACCATATGTAGTAAAGCATCAATACCCATCCGGATATGCTAAACTATATGGAAAATATGGAAAGACGTTCATTGTTAACGGCCATCGACTCAAACTCTACCACGAAAAAAGTAATGACCAAAGGGAAGAAGTCACTCCATTCTTTCACAAAACCAAACTCAGAAGTACAGTCTATCTAAAGGCACTCATAAAAATTAAGCTCTATCTGTCGGGAGGCAACCCGTGCTTTAACTTAAGTGTAGAGGAGTCCTCCTGCTCCGCTCTATTCTAAAAAAACACAAAAAATTTCCCCTTTTTTTTTATATTTTGTTTTTTACGTCGTTGCAAGGTAATGTAAATAGATCGGTTAAAATTACGGTGTTTTTTTGAATAGACAATCTCTCGCAGTTACAGTCATCTAAGGCCCCGAAGTACCGTTTCCCAAAATTTTCCCTATTTTCTATTTTTATCAGGTCTCATATTAAGGGCAATGTTCAACTTAAGTGTGGAGGAGAGCCAAATAGGAAAAAATAAATATATCATTTCTCTCCATGTTTGCCCTGCAATATAGCCATATTTTCAGCTGATAATTTTAAAATTAAAATTAATATATGATTTTCTTCCAAAATCTAAAAAAAAATATAAACTTAGTAAGGCAAATCCTACTCGGATTGACATCATAACTAGCAAAAAAAATCAGTCCACTAACTGTTAGGTATAGTCCTAGCCTTTGATGTGCATATCCTTTGTCACATTAATGAGAGTGTGTTCCAGAAATTTAGTAGCTTCATAACTTGTTCTTGATCATCATTTACTAGACCAAAGTGAGGTTAATTTATAGGCAATATCGTATGATAAGAGGTAAAATAGATCCCCAAGTATCCCATTATCTCCAGCACTCGCTTTCAGTGCTAAAATACCTCAAGTATCTCAAGAACCATGTGCTCAATATCTCAGCTCTGTGCCAGCCTTAAGTTATCAAAGTATTTGTTATTAAATATATAACATATATCTGACGTAGAATATATACGATATTACATATATACGTATATATACATATATACGTATATATACATATATACGTATATATACATATATACGTATATATATATATATATATATATATATATATATACGTATATATACGTATATATAATATACCTATATATAATATATACTTATAATACCTATACTTCTGTATATATACGTATCGAATATATATAATATACTTAACGAAATAAATATAATAACGTATACTTATATATATACGATATATATATATCTATATATATAACTTATATATATATATAAATATAAGTATATATAAATATATAACTATATATCTGTAAATATAAATATATTGGTATATATTATATATATATACATAACGTATATATACGATATACGTATATAGTGTATATATACGTATATACGAATATATATATATACGTTATATACTTAAATACCCGTTAAAAAAAAAAAATAAAATTTTAGAAACCCCCCTATATACGTATCTAGGTATATAAACGTATATAAGTGTATATATAACGTATATACAATATAGTATAAAATACAATATACTTATATAACGTAATTAGACGTATATACTATATACGAATATATACGTATATACGTAAAATAAACTATATAAGTAATATAATATTACGTATATATAAAACGTAATATATATATTAAGCTATATGATATATACGTACATATATATACGTATATATATATATTATATAGACGTATATATTAACGTATAATATATATACTATATATATATTCGTATATATATATATATAATATATATATCTATATATATATATATAATACGTATATAAAATCATAAACGTATTATAATAAATATTAAATATATATATATTTATATATATATAAAATATATATATATATATATACGTATATATATAAGAATACTAGTAAACTAATGAATCAACCAAGAACAATAAGTGAGATGTGGGTTGGATTGTTAAAAGAGAAACTTGGATGAATGGATGAATGTATTATGAATGTTTGGAAAAAAACAATGGAACAACCAACCCTCTCCAAGACTAGTAGAGGGTGGTATAAATAAGACCATGTTCCGGCCCATGGGCTGGAGTTGGGCCCCCCATGGGCCTTGGGCCCGGTCAAGATTACTAATCTAGATCCGTTATACTAACACGAGCTAAGACCTTGTTACAACTTTGGAATGACCGACACTTTTTCGTGTTTCCAAACAACTCGCCCCTAGGGAGTGTCAACTCCCAATTTACTAGACTTTAAACCTAGCATACTAATGCTTTATCCTGAGTCTTTATCTCGTATTCTTGTCGTTCGCATCTTGTGAATATGTGTAGTGATCATTGACTTTCTTGGATTGAGCTGGTCCTTAACTTGTATTTACCTAGTGAGTACAGTCTGTGCATCAGGGAGGTCATTATCCTCTGATATCATCAATCAGCACATCTCTAACGCTATCTTAATAATTTTGCCATCTTGTGGACTTGCGACATCTGAACCGACATGCTTCATAACCATTATCTGAAAAGCTTTAATGTTGCATCTTCCTTAAATTCCTTTAAACTTTAACACTTTGAACATGGTTATAACTTTCTAGAAAGATGATTTGGTATCAGAGTAGCGGAAGTCTTGCAAACAATGAATTGACATTTCATGATGACTTTACGTTTGTTGGTCGGATATCGCATGTGTTTATGGATCGTTGTGAGCCCTCAGGAATCAGGATCCTCCCACCCACCATATTTTCATAGCCTCATAAAAAACAGTTTAGCCAATCTAGCAGTGGGACAATAATGGCTTTGTCATTCGCCCAGGTTTGGTTGGAGTAACCTTCGAATTGCCGGAGGATTGACCTTTAATCAGATAGATTCAATTTGAGAAGAATTCTTCTCGATACAGGATATCCAGCTGAAGTATTTGAATCTTTCTAACACAAAAGTAATAGATTCATCGACTCAGCATGTTCCTCGTTATCGTAACCGTCTCAAATCAGACAGCACGATAAGAGTGAACCAGTGAGTTACTATCTCACCGATTGATATAGAAAATTGATCTGAAAATCAATCGGTGTATCACTTACAAAATTGTTTTTGTGACACACCGAGAGTGTTTGACATTTCAAAATTTACTAACAACCGTTGATCCATTCTGGAACAAGTTTGATCTTAGATAATCCACCACGTTCTCTTTCCATTGTCACACAATGAATTTTGATTCATAAGCATCGCACAGTTACCCTACCATGATCTTGTTTTTTGAGAAGTAGACTCAAGCAATGAGTACATCTTCATTGTGATATGAATTCACTCGATGTCAGGCAAAATCCACAAGGATTATGCGAATACTCTTTGAACATTTTCCATGTAATTCACATTTTGTTAATAGCAGAAGAATTATCGAGTGTCCTAATAAGATTTATGGATGATCTCTTATGGCTCTAGACTCAATAGTTCACTTTGATTTTAGTGATCAGAGGCTGGAGCTGTCCACCTTTTCAATATCAACTAACTCGGAGTGAGAAAGTCAACAAGAAATAGATGTATCTCCGTGATTTTTGAAACAAAGTCTTTCCTGCTTTGAGTAGCTGGTGATGTGTTGTGCATAGCGTCACTGGGTCCATTGACGTGTCTTTCAATGTCAGACAACGATCTGAGTGTTTCTTACAGCATTATGTATTGACCCTGTTTCTTCCTGCCTAAATTTGTTAGGAGGGCTCTTTTATTTTCACCCTTTATCCTTACTTTTCTTTTTCATATCTTCAAAACCCCTTCGAATGCATACCGAGACTTCATGACTAACACTCCTTTTATGTTGTTCCCATTATAGCTCCAACTTAGTCGCCATTAAACCCTTTTCTCACTTTTTCTCCTTTTTAAGCATACCTAAGGACTTCTACACTTAACTATGGATATCCCTGTGAGATCCCACCGGTTCTGGCTGGATCATTGTGATCTGAAAACCTAAGCCTAACGCCTTATACTTCAAAATTTAAGAACATGGTCATTCTTTTGGGTATTTTCATACAATCCTTCCAAAAACATTGAAAATTTCATCAAAGTGTTTGATATAAATATCACAACATTTACAGCTTTGAGAGTTTTTTCATCAACAACTAATAGTAAGCCCACCCTTAACATGTGCAATCGTTATCGTATACATGGCTAGTAAGTGAGAGTGCATTGATTCTATTTATAATTTGATCAGCGTTCTGTCAATATTTATTAAGTCCGTTAATCACATTTTCTTCACCCTTATCCAAAAATGTTAAATCCCTTGATATTTTTGATATCAATAGATTAACCGTTCGTTGGACAAAATGATATATGAAAACAGATTGGAACATGGTTATTAGCTCCCCCCCCCCATTAACCCTCACATTTTTTGTGATGGTTTATAAGATGATGCCGAGTACAATTATTTGAAATTTGAATTTTCTAGAAATTTTTAAAAATTTTATACTCGAGCACATCTTAGATCATTCAACCAAAAATCTACACTAAAATGTACATAATCACAAGATAATTGTATTTACGAGTATAGACCTTTTTTACGATGAGAACAACATATGATAAATCATATGGACCTTTGTAGAAAGCCGAAGTTCCACCCCCGGTAAGGCGTCCACCGACAAATCCTCCAAACTCCTCATTATCCTCCTTGTCTTTTAGCCTCTTAGTCAATCGCCTGCGTCATGGCTCTCCACGTTTGCCTTGTCACTTTGCTCCAAAAGGTCTCTGGCAAGTACTCCATACTTAATCCCTTGAGGCATATCATTAAGAACATTCCGAACGTCATCTAGAGTACCATCGCATTAACTTGTGTAGTTCGTCAATGCGTCATCACATCGGTTACTTCTTGACTTTATTGCTCCGAAAATGAATCCTCTTGGGTCAGAGTATGGAGTGTAACGTCTTGTCATCTCAGATTAGATCTGTACAGGCGGCTGTGATAATAAGTTTTCATCATATAACTTGTTCAACTCCCAGTGGAGATCTTCCACACTTGCTGATGAACAACATCTTCGTGTAAACATATCTAAAGAGACATTAAATGCAATTCGTTCTTCAACGCATAGATTTAGTACTTTCCCTTCACAAGAAGAATCAGCTATCTACAAAGTCTTGGATCCTTAGTCTGTGTAATCGCCTTCTTTTGAACTTGTAGAGAGCATCATCATCCCTTCGTACCTGTAATCCAATCAAGAAGCATATAATCATGCCATTCAACAATTTCAACGCTTTGTACAGCAATTATCCTCTTGAATGAATATACCCCGAGCTATTCCCTTAAAGGTTGCAAATGCCATAGAACTGTCGCGCTTCTTACCGCCAATTGCGAGATACCCCATAGGGCGAATCTGTCGTATTTTGACGAACCGTTTGACTCACATCGAGTTAGGCACTAAGTCTTTCTATTCCATTTGATATTTCCTAAACTGCAAGCCCTTAGTCTTCGTTACTGAAGTAGAGTACTTTCTGCATGACAATAAAGACCCCACCACGTAAAATTCCAGGTCCGCCCGTTGTTGAGAAGTGAAGAAATTGTTATAACACTACGACCCTGATAATTGAACTAACGGTATGTGGCTGTCGCAGATCCTGTCGGATTATTGACGACCTTCAGGGTTATCCACTAATTTCTTCTCGGATGTGGCTTTGTAGACTTCCACTCCTCATAAAAATATTAGGTTGTCCAATACAGCAGTCAAACTCTTGCAAGTGCCATTTCATCAGCTCAAGATGTTGGACCCTAGCATTTCAGGTGTTAGAGATATGAACCATTAGCCGGTTTATCAAAAAAGCGGAGAAGTCAAATGATGAATCGTTAGTTCATCCAACACGACTCTTCGAGGGTTCTTGTTTGTGCCAGACTGCTAACAAGGTTGGACATTTCATGAACAGCATGAACAGACGTATTCCCTGCCTGTACAGAGAAGGTAGTCTCGTAGGTATTTGAACCCATCAGGAAGATGTTGGACCTCTCTTTTGGCTTGTTCATCTTGATCACCTTTTTAAACCCCTGGTCTGCAGGTCTTTCAGAGTACATCAGTATCGGTAAGTCTTCTGCTGACTTGTTGTCGTTTCACGTTGGGAGCAATTGGGTAGAACTTGGTTCCTTTCCTAGAGTATGCGTGGGATTGTTAGTTTTGGGTCCCGTCTTCTTTTGGACCCCCGGTCTGTTCCAGCGGAGGGTTCTTGTCATATCCACTGCCCCATCCTCTAGGTCTATTAATTGTACGTAGTCGCCATAGTATCTAACAAGATCTTGTCAGCTTCACTACGCCAAAACTAAGTCCTTAATAGAGCTGTCTCTGAATGTCTGGACCTGTTGATATAATTTTTAGTTTCCATCTTGTCAAATTAGTATCTATTTCAGCTCTATTCTGAGAGATTTGCAGCTACCGCAATGAGATGATTGGCCTCCTTTGAAGATTGCAGCATCCAGATACCCTCATACTCGAGTCGATGCGTTTACGAACTACTCAACTTTAGGAATAAATTGGATACTTGGTTCCCTTTTTGAACACGATCCTTGATGATTTTCTTCATTCAGATCATCAATTGTCTCAAGAATTGTTGATTTTGCAGTAGAAGTCCCACTCGCCTTCTCGAATTCAGTCATACTTCATTTGAACTGCAACGCCCACTGCTTCTGCATTTATTTCGCCAAATACTGGTCAGCGGTGCTAGTAATAGAGGAAAGCGCATCAGCATATTTATTGGTTTAGCTTGAGTTCGGAGAAGTTTGTCTCTAGTGCTTTCAGTCTATGATCAAATCCAAACAACGAGCAAAGTGATGGGAAGAATTTGGTAGGAGGGGCTTGTAGGTAGTTTGCCCGGTTTCATAATTGGTTGTTGTTGTGGTTGTATTGATATAATGGAATGTGGTGTTGGAGGTGCGTTGATATTAAGTTCAATGAAAGAAGTGCTTCTGTATTTTGCGAAAAATATCATCAACACCAGATCTGTGTTTGGATTCTGCATGTTGGAGACAATCCGCAGAAGATACTAGACGAACACATTTGTACCATCATGATTAACCGGAGTTTAGGGTCACAGAGGTCTTCAACATCTGTCATTACTTTTTATCTCTTCCATCAAGATCGGTATTTTGGTATCTTTGACTGCCTCATTTCCTTGTCCTGTTCATCAATAGCATCTTTATCCCGCTTTGCACCTGGCAACATCTGCTCCTTCAACGACATTTCACTATCTTCCTCATCAGATGATGAAATACAAGAATCATCACTTCATATCCTCCTTCATGTATGTTTTCATCATCATGGGTCTGTGAGCTTTGGATTTACAAAAACATCACCATCATACTGATTCATCAATTCTTCATCATCATCATCATCACATTCTTATCATCGACGTTGCATCATCATCTTCCTGAATCATTCTCATCAACGTTATGTCATCATCAACTCTACTTCATCCAGAAGAGTCCTTCATGTAACTCAATGTTTTCTCTGCCTCATCAAGCATCCTGATCTTTGCTCATCATCTTGATCATCGTCGTTGATTTCCAAGATATATCATCTCTGAGTTCATAATCAGGAGCATCGTGAACCCATGGTTTAAACACCAGTTCCTTCCATCTGCTCCAGATACCGCTAGCATGAGAGCTATGAGTTTCTTAGACAGTCTTCTTTTAATACTATTTTAAGCTTCTCAGCCACTGCCAAGTCTGTGCCTCATGAGATTTTCCCCAGCTCAGTCGTCTTTTGTTTTTCCTGTTCCAGACCTTCTTTTCCTTGGGGGCAAGTGGGAGGCTTCTATTTAGGGATTGCATCTGTATCGCTTTCTCTTGTGCTTCCTTTGTCTTTAGATGAATTGTTCGCTGAAGCCATAGCTAATACTCTTTTAGATTCTGAGTTGCGGATGTCCTCAATTGGGTTTAATGCCTACTGGCAAAAAGCCCCGTACAACTGAGTGGCTTCATTCCCTAGTTAAAACGATATGATAGTGGTAAACATTGGATCATCCTCTGCGTAGTGCCAATTGACCTTGTTTTTTTCTCGAATCGAAGGATCTTTTTCACACATATTTTGATCACTATCTTTTGAGAACGCGAGGATAGTACAAACGCACTGCCTTCTCATATACTTTGTTCTCAATCTTGAAAATGAATCCTCCCAACAAAGATATCCAAGTCAACGTTTCTTCTGGTTGTACATACCCCACAGAGAGTTAGAGCTTGAAGAGACGAAGACTGTCATATGATGGAGTTCCTCAGAGACATTTGTTGATTACACAGCAAATTATCTCCATGTTTGAAGCATTTATTAGACAGTTTCACGTCAGAGAGCTTCCTTATATCTCCGGAGTGTCCAAGGCTAGCTAGAAAAATGATGATCTCCGTCTACAAGGGTGGGTCAACAAACTATCTGTATTAACCGACTATTAGGGCAAAATTTGAAGGATGTCCCTGAATTCTCCATTACCGATGATGTGCTTTTGTTATTCATGCATGAATGCGGAACCTGATCGATTGTGAACATAAGCATAAGCCCAGAATTCCTGCATATAGATTTCTGGAGCATCAGCAGTGACTGGAAATCCTGTAGAACGAGTTAATTTTAGCACATCATAGACCACTTGAAGGGTATTCTCTGGAATGTGATATCCGATCTCAATCGAAGATTGCATTTTCCAATCTTGAGTCCGGTCAACAGGATAAATTGTTGGTTGGTTTTTGTTTAAAGCGTAGGTAGATAGTTGTAAAAGGGTATTGAGGGACCACAATGAGTCATCCAAAGCAATCAGACCCGCTATCAGAGTTGCCATAATTCTGTAAGAAAGATGAGTAACATTTTAATAAGACACGACAAGCATTCATTCAATGATAACCTTTAAGACTTTAGCACTTTTTTGAAGATCAATCTACTTAGAAAGACACATGGCGTGTAAGACAAAGGTACCTATCCTAACAATTAATGAATATAGTTGAAGTGGTGTGGTGAATTTGGTAGGGCTTGGTTTTGGCCAAAACGTATACTGTCTATTTTAAACTAAGAGATTTGTGAAGTTCATTCATAGTTTAGAAAAAAATTGATCTTCAAAGTGTGTTATGTCAAAAATTGGTTAAAGTGTTGAAACTCTAACTCGTTCGGTTCCTCAAAGAGTAACACTCGTTCGGTCCTTAGAATATGTGCCTTGTTCGAATCCTTATTGTAAGACACTTCATTCGATCAATTAAATGGCTCCTCCATTCGATCCCTTTCTAAGTCAATCACTCGTTTCGATCCCTGTTAAGCAACACTCGTTCGATCGCCCCTAAAAAAATCACTCGTTCGATCCTTTTTAAGCAGCACTCGTTCGATCGCCCTTTTTTTTTTAAAAATCACTCGTTCGATCAACACTTAAGGTCACTCGTTCGATCAACACGTATAGCCACTCGTTCGATCAACACTTAAGGTCACTCGTTCGATCAACATGTATAGCCACTCGTTCGATCAACACTTATGGTCACTCGTTCGATCACCGCTTATATGCCACTCGTATCGTATCAACACATAAAGCCACTCGTTGGTCGATCACACTTTAAGGTCACTCGATCGATCAACGCTTATTGCCACGCTCGTTCGATCAACACATAAACCACACTCGTTCGATCAACATCATAAACGAACACACTCGTTTCGATCAACACTTAGGGTCACATTCGTTGATCAAACACTAATAGCCACTCGTTCGATCACCACTTATTGGCACTTCGATCGATCAACGCATAATGGCCAAGCCGTACGATCACACAAAACACACTCGTTCTAAATCAACACATAAAACAATCAACGTTCGATCAACACTCGTTCGAGTCCGCACAACCTGTACGATCAATTCGTTCGATTTTTTTATTTTCATTTTTTTTTTTTATTTATTTTTTGTTTTCCAAATTCGGACGCAACTACAGTTTAATATTATTACTTGTTGATCGATGTCTAACAAATGAGCATTATCGATTTCTTTAACTCTTTAACAGTATAACACTCTCAAAACTTAAAACCATACAAGTTTATTTCATTATTTCGCATTCTACACAAAATTTCGAACACAAAATTAGCAAAACACATTTCAATAACACCCACAAATGATCAAGCATGTTAGCATTTGTGGTGTTTTGAATGTGTTCTTGCTAATTTTGTGTCGAAAATAGAGTGATAATGCGAAATTATGAAAAAAAACGTGATATGGTTTAAGTAATGAGAGTGTTATACTAGTTAAAAAGTTAAAGAAATCGATAATGCACAAATGTTAGACATCGATCAAGTAATAAAACATATGAATCGAACGAATGATCGAACAAGTGTGAGGATCGAACGAGTGTTGATCGAACGAGAGTGTGTTTTATGTGTTGATCGAACGAGTGGCCATAAGCGTGGATCGAACGAGTAACCATAAGTGTTGATCGAACGAGTGGCTATACGTGTTGATCGAACGAGTGACCCAAAGGTTTGATCGAACGAGTGTGTTTATATGAATGTTGAATCGAACGAGTGTGTTTTATGTGTTGATTCCGAACAGTGGCCATACGCTTGATGCAAAACGAAGGTTTTTTTTTTTTATTTTTTTGCCCATAAGTGTTTGATCGAAACGAGTGCTATACGTGTTGATCAAACAGTGACCCAAGTGTTGATCGAACGAGTGTGATTTTTATTGTTGACGAACGAGTGTGGTTTATGTGTTATCGAACGAGTGGCCATGAAAGCGATTGATCAACGAGTGACCATAATGTTGCGAGCGAACGCGAGTGGGCTTTATGTTTTTGATCAGAACCGAGTGGCCATAAGCGTTTGACGAGACGAGTGACCATAAGTTTTGATCGAACTATGGCTATACATTTGATCGAACGAGTGACCTAAGTGTTGAACGAACGAGTTGCTATACGTGTTGATCGAACAGTGACCTTAATGTTTGATCGAACGAGTGATTTTTAAAAAAAAAAGGCATCGAACGAGTGCTAGCTTAAAAAGGATCGAACGAGAGATTTTTTTAGGGCGATCGAACGATGTGTTTGCTAAACAGGGATCTGAACGATGTTTGCTTAGAAGGATCAATTAGAGCCATAGTGAATAGATCGAAATGAGTGGTCATACAATAAGATATCTAACAAGCACATATTCTAAGGACCGAACGATGTATACCCTTTTAGGACCGAACGATTAAAAGTTATCAACACTTTACCAATATTAGTTGACATAACACACTAAGAATTCAAATTTTTATCAAACAAAGATTAAAATTCAACAAATGCCTTATTTTAAAATAGACATATAACGTTTGACAAAACAAGTTAACTAAATTCGACGTAATTGTTAGGATATGTACCATTGTCTTACACGTCCATGATGTCCCTTTCTAAGTAGGATTGATCTTCAAAGTGCTAAAAGTCATAAAGGTTATCATAATGAATGCTTAGTGTGGTCCTTAAAAACTGTACTCACTCTTTCTTAAACAGAATTAAGTGGCACTCTCGATAGCGGACATATTGCTTAGGATGACTCAAAGTAGGCACATTTGACACTCAAGATGGAAAAATGCAATCATCGCTTGAGATCGGATATCACACCAATGTAAGCAACCTTAGTGGTCTATATGTCTAAAACTCACACCGATTCTACAATGCTTATCCAGTCACCGCTGATTGCTGCCAGAGATCTCCATGCAGGAATTCTGGGCTTCTTCTTATTTCCACTATCGATCGTCCGAAATCAAGATGAATAACAAGAAGCACATCATCGGTCTGGACCAATTCAGGGACATCCAACAAATTTTGCACTAAAGTCGGTAATAAGAAGTTTGGTAGACCACACCTCTTGAGACGGAGATCATCAATTTATCTAGCTAGCCTAGTACACTCCGGAGAAATAAGGAATTACTTCTCTGACTTAATAGTCAATAACTGCTTCACACTATGGAGACATTTGCTGCGGTAATCAACAAGAAGTCTCATGCGGAACTCCATCATATGACAAGTCCTTCGTCACTCACCAAGCTCAAATCTTGTGGGTATGTACAACCAGAAGAACGTTGACTAAGCATATCTTCTGGTGGGAGGAAATTCAATTTCAAGATAGTGAGAACAAAATGAATGAAGATGGGCAGTTGCGATGTACTATCCTCGTTCTCCAAGATAGTCCGCGTCGAACTAAGTGAAGGAAAAAGATCCTTCCGATTCGAGAAAAAACAAGGTCAATTGTCACTACGCCAGTATATGATCCAATATTTACCACTATCAATGTTATATCTAGAAATGAAGCCACTCAGTTGTACGGGGCTATCTTGCCAGTGGCATTAACCAACGAGGACATCCGCAACTCAGAATCCTACAAAGAGTATTACGCTATGGCTTCAGGAACAATTCCTCCTAAGACAAAAGGAAGCAAGAAGAAAGCTAATACAGATGCAATCCCTAAACGGAAGCCTCCCACTGCCCCCAAGGAAAAGAAGTCTGGAACAGGAAAACAAAAGACGACAGAGCTGGAGAAAATCTCTGAGGCAGATTTGACAGAGGCTGAGCAACTCAAAATAGTCATAAAAAGAAGCCGTCAAGAAACTCATAGCTCTCATGCTAGTGGTTCTGGAAGAAAGAATGAAGGAACTGGTTTAAACCAGGGGATCCCGATAGCTCCTGATTATGACTCAGAGGATGATATATCTTGGAAATCAACCGACGATGATCAAGATGATGAGCGAATATCAGGATTGAGATTATGCATTAGAAACATGACGCAATGAGACTATCAGGAAAGAATAAGAGATGACCATAACGATAAAGAGAAAAGTTCAAGAAAGATGATGAAGGCCACACTACGAAGAAAAAAGAAAGCTGATGATGGATGAATGATAAGAATTGACTGAATCAGATAATGATGGTGATGATTTTGTACATCCAAAGCTCACGACTCATGATGATGAAATAATACATGAAGAGGATACTGAATAAGATTTTCTCATTATTATCAATCGACTGTGATGAAGAGAAGTGACAATGTGGATTGTAGAAGGTAGCAGATTTTGCAGTGCAAAGTCCGGATAAAGATGGCAAATGATGACATGAAGGGTGTGGGGGGGGGGGGGGAATCAAGAAATGAGCAGTCAAAGATACCAATACCGATCTTGATGGAAGAGATAAAGTAATGACAGATGTTGAGAGACCACCCAGCATGTGACCCTAACACCGGTTAATCCTGAAGGTCAACACAGAGTTGCGTAACTTGCCTAAATCTATCTGGATTCGTCTCCAACATGCTGAATCCAAACCAAGATACTGGTGGTTTAATAATTATATATTCTCCAAAGATACAGTAAGCCACTTCTTTCATTGATACTAATATCAATCTCCCTCCAACACCACATCCTATCATATTCAAGCCGGCCAACAACCACCAAGTATGACACCGTCAACTACTACAAGCTCCCTCCTACAAAAATCTTCCAACTTTGTCCTCGTTGTTTTTGATTGTATCCATAGGACGTTGAAAGCCTAAAGACCAACTACTCCGAACATCAAGCAACCAATCAAAAGCTGAAGCGCAATCCTCTTATTCCTAGCACCTGCTGACCAGTAATGGCGCATAAAATGCAGGAAAGCGTCGGACGATGCAGTTCAACTGAAGTAATACAGAATTCGAGCATAGACTCTACTGCAAATCAACATTCCTTGACGACAATTGCATACGAAGAAGAAAATCATCAAGGAAACGTGTCACAACAGGAAGTCGTCCAAAATTATCCTAAAGTTGAGAAGTATCGTTAAACTATCGACCGAGTCTGAGGTTCTTGTGCAACATCAAGGAAGCCAACTCATCTCATGCTTTAGCTTCAAATCTCTCAGAATTAAGTAGTTAAAAAGATCCTAATTGACAAGATGGAAACTAACAATTCTATCAACAGGTCAGACATTCAGAGACAGCTCTATAAGGACTTAGTTGAGGCGTATGCAGCTGACAAGATCTTGTTAGATACATATGGCGATACAGTCACAATTAAAAGACCTAGAGATGGTCAGATAGATGATGAAGACCCTCCGCTGGAACAGACCGGGGGTCCAAAAGAAGGCGTGCAGGAAAAGAACCATGCTTCTACCAGTGCTCCAAGTGAAACGACAACCAGACAGGCAAGACAGACTACCGATACTGGGAGAAGTCTCAGAAAGACCTCAGACCAGGAGTTATAAAACAGGTGTCCAAGATGAACAAGCAAAATAAGAGTCCAAACACTTCCTGATTGATTTCAAAAACCTACGAGAATACCTTCACTCTGATCATGCATGGAATACGTCGGTTCCTGCGTATTCATGAAACTGTCCACCTTGGTTTAGCAGTCTGGCACAACAAGACCCGATAGTCGTTTGATGACCTAACCGATTCCTACATTTTACTTCTCCGCTTTTGTGCTAACACCGCTAAAGTTCAAACTCTATCACCTGAGACTGCTAGCTGGTTCCAACATTTGAGCTGATGAAATGTCACTTGCAAGAGATTGACGTGAATTGTGTAAAATTTTTGATTAGGAAGTCTACAAGCCACAACCGATAAATTAGACTTGGATCAACCCTGAAGGTCGTCAATATCCGCATGAACTGCGAACATCCACTACCAGTTAGATTCCAAAATTCACAGGTCGTCGTGTTATACCATTTCATCACTTCATCAACAACGACCTGGAATATCCTACGTGGTGGTGTGTCAAGCCGAAAGTACTCTACTTCAGTAACGAAGACTAAGGCTGCAGATTACGGACATAAGTCAAAATGGAAAGAAGACTTAGTGCCTAACTCATGGTTAGTCCAAACGGTCGACAAATAAAGACGATTCGCCCTTCTGGGTATCTCGCATTGGGTAAGAAGCGCCGACAGATCTATGCATTGCAACCTTAAGGGAATCAGCTCGGGACGTATATTCATAAAGACGTATAATACTGTCACAAAGGATCTTGAAATTTTTGAATGGCTGAATAAAAGCAACTTGATTGGATTACAGTACGAAAGGGATGATGATGCACTCTACAATTTCAAAAAGGCGACTTACACAGAACTCAAGGATCCAAGACATTGACGATATTTTTGTTGGCCCCCCCCCGCTTCTTCTTGTGCACGGAAATGACTAATCTAAAGCTTTGAAGACGTATTGCATTTAAAGTCTCCTACGTAGTTTACACGAAGATTTGTCATACCAGCAACGTGTGGAAGATCTCCAACGGGTTTTTGATAGTTATCAAAAGACACCCTTAATCTCTCCAAGCCGACACGTACATATCAAATCTGAGAAGACAAACCGCTACACTCCATACACTGACCCAAAGGATGATTCATTTTACGAGAATAAAGACAATAATAACCGATTATGCGCAATAGACATAACTCCACCATTGTTCCACGATGGTACTCTATATGACTTTCGGACTGTTCAAATGATCGCCTCAATGGACTAAGAATTGGAGTACTTGCCAGAGACCTTTTTGGAGCCAACGTGACAAGTCAAACGTGAGAGCCATGAATGATCCAGGCGATTGACAAGAGGCTAAAGACAAGGAGGATAATGAGGAGTTTGGAGAGATTTGTCGGTGGACGACCATACGGGGGTGACCTACGGCTTCTACAAAGGACCATATGATTTATCATATGTTGTTCTCATCCTAAAAAGGTCAATCCTCGTAAATACACTTATCTTGTGAATATGTGCATTATTATGTAGACTTATTGGTGAATTATAAGATGTGCTCGAGTACAAATTTTTCAAGAATTTCTCAGTAAATTCAAAATTTTAAAATAATTGTACTCGGCATCATCTTATAAACCCTCAAAGGTTGAGGGGGAGCAATAACATGTTCCAATCTGCTATCATATCTCATTTTGTCCCCGAACGGTTAATCAATTGATATCCAAAATATCAAGGGATTAACATTTTGGATAAGGGGAGAAAATGTGATTAACCTGGACTTAATAAATATTGACAGAAGTGATCAAATAAAATGGACTCAATGCACTCCATACCTAGCATGTACTACGATAACGATGCACATGTTAAGGGGGAGCTTTTAGTGATGATGAAAAACTCTCAAAGTGTAAATATTTTGATATTTATATCAAACACTTTGATTGAAATTTTCAATGTTTTTGGAAGGATTGTGATGAAATACCCAAAAGACTGACCATGTTCTTAAATTTATGAAGTTATAAGGCGGTTAGGCTTAGGTTTTCAGATCCCATGATCCAGCCAGAACCGGAGGGATCTACCCAGGGATATCCACTAGTTAGTGTAGAAGTCCTTAGGTATGATTAAAAAGGAGAAAAAGTGAGAACAGGGAATAATGCCGACTGAGATGGAGCTAACACTGGAACAAACCCAACAAGGTGTTAGTTATGAAGTCTCGGTATGCATTGAAGGGGTTGAAGAATGAAAAAGAAATGTAAGGATAAAGGGTGAAAATAAAGAAGCCCTCCATACACTTAGGCAGAAACCGGGTCAATACATATGCTGTCAGAAACACTCAGGTGTTGTCTGACATTGAAGACAGTCATGGACCCAGTGACGCTATGCACAACCCCCTCCCAGCTACTCAAAGTCAGAAAGACTTTGTTTCAAAACTCACGGAGATACACTCATTTCTATTGACTTTCTATTAATTTCTCATTCGTGTTAGTTGATATTAAAAAGGTGGCTGTCTGCTTCCTGCTTTGATCACTAAATTAAATAATGGCATTATCTAAGTCTAGAGCCAATGAGATCATCATTAAATCTCATTAGGGACACTTGCCAGTTATGCTTGCTAAGTCACTACAACGTGATAACAGTTATATATTAAGTGTCCTAGCATTATCCTGTTATTTTTTGCCAGAACATCGAGTGATAACATTCATATTGAAGATGATATTCTTGCTTGAGCCAACATAAACAAGCTCATGGTAGGTGACTTGTGTGGATTCTATATGATCAAACTTGTGGCAACTAGAAAGAAAGATTAGGTGCGATTCTTTAAGAATTCAAACTTGTTCCAGGTTATGAAATTGCGATTGATGATGAGTTTGAAATGATAACACTCTCGATGTGTCACAAAACCACTCTTTAGCAATTGACATGTGATGAATTTTCAAATCAATTTTTTTCTAACGGTGAGGAAGTAACTCACTAGTTCACTCTTATTGTGCTGGCTGCTTTGAGACGTTATGATAATGAGAACATGCTGAGTTTGAAGAATTTGATACATATGTGTTAGAAAGATTCGATACTTCAGCTGGAAATCCTGTCAAGGAGATTCTTCTTAAATTATTATTCCTGAACATAGGGTGATCTCGCAGATTCGAAGGTTACTCCATCAAAAAAAGGGAGAATTGACAATAGCACATATTAGCACTTGCTTTATGCTAAAATGGTTTTTTTTTTTTTTTAATGCAGGATATTTAAAGATGTATTTGAAGGTACCTGATTCCAGCTGACTTACAAGATTTATAACCATATGCTCATACCCGACCAACAAACATAAAGACATCATGAAAGCTCAAGTACATGTTTTAAGACGTCCGCTACTCTGATACCATACGTCTTTCTTGAAGTGACGAAGTATTAAAGTCAAAGGATTTTAAGGAAGTTTTCATCACTCTGCAACTGAACGTCTTTCTCAAAGTGACGAAGTGTTAAAGTTAAAGAATTTCAAGAAAGATGCAACATTAAAGCTTTTCAAGTTAACAAAACAAGAAAGGTATGAGCATGTCGGTCCAAAAGTCACAAGTTCACAAGATGGCAAAGTTTACAAGATGGCGACACGAGATTATGCTTGGTTGATGATTTCAAGGTGTTCAAAGATCACATTCAAGACAAGATAAAGGAAAAAGCTTAAGCCTAAAGTCTATGATTACTACATCAAATGACAAGATAATGATTGAAGTTAAAACGAGCTCAAGACTGAAGATAAAGCATAGTATGCTAGGTTTAAGTTTTGTAAAATGGAGTGACCTCTCTTAGGGGGAGATTGTTAGGAAAACAAAAGTGTCTGTCACTTCTATAGATAACAGTCGTTAGCTCGTTAAGTAATTTTTAGAAACTTACATAGTTAGTTAGCTAAGGCCCATGGATAAACCCATGCAAGCCCAAGGCCACGTGCCATGTAGAAGTATTTATACACCTCTCTATGCCTTGGAGAGGTGGTTGGTTGCTCATTTTTACACACTTTAATATATGTTTACTTTCTCTCTCTAAGTGTTCATCCAACCCTCTCTCTCACTAAAACAATCTCTTTCCCTCTCATCCAGTATGTTATTAGATTAGTCTATAAGTTGGTATTCCTAGACCTTCGAGAGCATCTATGCAGGATTTGTATGATAGGATGGGTAGAATGGAGATAAACCAAGATGTGATAGAGCGGATGGAGTATAGACAATCATATCACTGGGACAGGTACCAGGGAGTATTTGAGCATATGGCTGAGGTTTATAGTGTTCCACTGCAGGGAGCCTACAACCCACCTGGCTATGCTCAGCCGCAGTATAACCACTATTATTAGCAGTACCCACCTCCGCCACTACAATATCTACCATAGTATCAGCAACAACAGTAGGATGATGATGAGTAGTATCCAGACAACACGAATTGGTATTGTGACTGCATGTTTTGAGTCACTTATGTTTTGAAAACAATTTCTATAAAACAATTATTATTATTATTATTATTATTATGGTGTATAAAATGCCTCTGCTGGCATTAAAACAATATTATCGTACTTTATATTATTAATCTATTAGGAATATTATTACTTTTTGTATGCTATGCAATGTCTACACTTGTAACAGGAATATAAGAAAAGAAGAAAGAGACAGCGCGAGCCGAATTAACGCGAAGATAAGATTCAGAGTATAAATCACAATTGAAAAGTATTATTTCACTTTTCCATTTTATCTTCTCTCTATAATATTTTCACATTGAGGACAATGCTCATATTAAGTATAGGGGGATAAACTGGAAAAGTTCTGAAAAGTTAAAAAAATTGAAAATAACATATTATTGATCACATTTAAAGCAATCTGACTCGGGATTGATAACGTCACTAGCATATTTATTCTACCCAGAAAAATTGTGAGGATTAGATCTTAAGGATTCGGGTATCCATTCTTGATATCTAAGATGATTTTTTATCTTTAGCTTTCTCGAGTTAAGGAGTGAGCAATTGCAAATATCTCATCCGTCATTACGGCTGTGTATTTGTAGTTTTGTCGCCTTTTCTGGAGCATTGGTATCGATTTAAATTATATGAGTGTGCCGGTGATTTATTAATTCTAGAACTTGTGCTTGAAATCTTTATAAGATCGCAGTAGGAACACGTTCGCGTGTTATAAACATTTTATTGATTAAGAGGTGATAAAAATATAAATATAAGTAACTAATAATTTTGTTAAAAAAGAATTTTAATTAAATTATCTAAAATTTTATCCGTCCGAATTGAAGAGCTTAAATGTTGCTATTATATGCAAAGAAGTGTG